>JAQIXP010003287.1:0-13305 GCA_034700285.1 Proteroiulus fuscus
TACGTGTGCTAGGGGGCGCCACCTCACTTTAAAGCTTGCCGAAAGCAGCCGAAGGCTAAGGAAAATGGCGCCTACTGGGCATTTTGGAAACGGCGTGATTTCTTCGAAATGAAAACTTTGCTGCAATTATTATTGGCACAGAAATTAATATCTAGTAATTGTGTAGCCGTTTAAAAATAACTTGTTTCAAAGTGAGACTGTCCCTTTAAGTAATAGGTTATGTTTAACCAATATGTTTTGAGGCATAAACATTGAGAATGCTGGTTTATGTAAATTATGTACCAGAATGGTCAAATACCAAGATACCAACATGGTTCATGAACGACGTCATGAACCATGACACTAATTCAAAGTTTGAATTAACTAGCTGTGGCTGTTTAAAATTAGTAGCTGAACCTGTATACAGAGGGCGTCACTTTTTCATGTAAGGAAATATGAGGTCGACTATTTCAATGACAAAATGAGTCACAATTTACCTCCTAGCAGCATGCATGCAGCAGCAGTTATTCTATCATTTTCACAACAAAAAGTCGTTCAACTTGGCTGCATAATATAGGTTGTCTCATGTAATATACGCCTCAAATGAGTCTTACAAGGAACTACCCTAAAACTGCCATACTTGGAAATTTAAGGGCGTTGTAATTGAGTATGAAACCAAAGGCGTATTAATTAAAGGTAGGCCTACCTAATGTCTGAGTTTTAGCATTGTTCCGACTCAATCGCCCATGCATGGGATACACGCTGAATGGCGTGTTTATGCTATAAGGAATAAATAAGTTTCTATGCAGTTCAGTTGGTTGCCCTGGTAGACCAAGTCATAAGTGTTCCATGATTCCATCTTGTTTATTAGTATTTTTTTTATCAAAACTTCCATAAAGGGAAATCCCCTCTTTGAAACAAGTGATTTATTTGTTCACACTTATGGCAAAAATTGCAGCAAAGCTTCCATATTGAAGAAATTATGACAATTGCAAAATACATATTAGGCATCATTTTTCTGTAGCTCTCAACAAGCAGTGCCATTTGGTGGTGCCCTCTAGGACGTGTATGTCTATGTGTTTCATGAAAGCTGATGCATTTTATCCAGTAGAGGGCGCTACACAGTCAGAGAAATGGTGCATTTTTGGGCTTTCTGTTTTCCTCCAAATCCGCGTATTCAGGACATTTTATCTAATGATCGGAAGGCTCACATCCAATTGCAATTTCCATGTCTATCTTAATTTTTTATGCCATTTTTCCTATAAAATCAACTTTTTTCAAAGTGGGACTGTCCCTTTATTCCATAAATAATTAGAAAAATCTGTCAGACATGTGATGTAATGAAACAAAACATTTCAAACTAAAGTCTTGTATAACACCTGTATAGCCTATATGATCTCCTAAAATTAACTTTCCTGGTATGATAGCTAATGCATTTTTTGCCTCATAATAATTATTAGCATTTGTCATGTTATGCAAATTCTCTACACTTTTTGATGTTGAAGATTTAAAAAAAAATATAAGTGCAACCAATTTTTCCAGTTAATTAACACTCACTGGAATCAATATTAATTTTGTAATATATTTTTCATTAAGTAATTAATAATTCAATCCATGAATTTATCGGAATTTTAGTAATTAATTTACATTTATAATGTCATTAGGAATAATCCCGCTCATAATCATCTATTTGTAATCATTATTTGAAATTGGAAAAATAATAAAAAACAATTGAGAATAAGGCCACAACAATAATAGTTTATAAATTTATAATAACAAGTGAATTTACTAGCCATGCATGCATGTCCCTTATTGATTTGCCTTTGGCTTAAATATTCAGCTAATTTATTATTCCAGAAATTGCGCACCTCGAATTATAGTTTAGCTGGATACAAACTGACCACAATGCTATTGAAAAAAAATCATAAAATGCAAATTTTAAACCTAGCTTATGTTGACCCCATTTTTTGTTACGAGGTGATAAATTTTATACCATGGTTTAACGCCCACTTTCAATATCCATATATACCTACGTTTTATAAGTTTTAACCTTTAAATCAGAAAATTTTCGGGTTTTTCATCGCACTTGTGATCTCCTTCCCTGACACACACATGTGATATAATATAAATAGACCACCTACGATTTTCTATAATAAGTATAACTACTTTTATGTGTAATTTTCCTGTTCAATAACACCAGATACTTTGAAAAATAACGCATTTCCAGGCGTTGTTTTTAATTCCCTAAAGTGATTTGGTTGGCACTTGCAGGGGGTAAATCGTTAAATATAAGGCATGATAATAAACCTATACCGAAGGGTTAATGGATGGATTATTTTTACGGAGCAAATCTATATACACAGGCTGGATAAATCAGCCGGCACCCTGTTTCAGAAACTTTCAATTCTGGAACCATCCATTATAAAAACATGAAATTTGCTTAAAATGGCTACCAATTAACTAACTTTATTAGTATAGAAAGTTTAAACATAATTATTTGAGTGGTTAAAGGTAAAAGTTTAATTTTTAAATGAATTAAAGAAAATAAAGTTATTATCGTGAAGTGCAATGAAGATTTTAACCAGACTATAATGTAAAAATAGAGATGCTGAAAGATTTGATTGAAAAATGTTGTGCTTGTTGAGCAAATGTGTAACTAAATATAATTATTCCTCCAGCGCCATCTGTTAGCCGCTCTTGTAATTTGCACAGAAGAAAGTTTTTGGCTTCACTTTATTAAGATGCAATAAAAATGTAGTGGTTTAATGCATTCGTGCAAGTGACGTGCTCTGTCAGTACAGTTTATGAATATAAAATATTTATACACGGTAACTTTCAGTGGAGATAGTTACAGGAGTGACTAACAGATGGCGCTGGAGGAATAACTAATATAGTTGTACATTTGTTCAATAGTCAACACTTGTGGGCTATATTGTGCTATGAGATTTTCTCTTACATCTGATATTGTCCATCTGAGGTCAACATATTAATTCCTTATGCAGAGTTTAAAGACTCTTATTTCGACTTCAAAATTTTTTTAAATATTATTTCCAATATTTTTGCACTTACTCGGCAATTAATGACGACAATTTTCTATTTATTTGGATTTTTAACCTAACTACCCTCTAGTACCAACATGGCTGGCGGTTTTTTTTTCTTATCCACACCAGTATGCTCCCATGCAGCTAAAAAAAAACTATATCGTTTGTAGCAATTTCTGTTTAAAATGTGTTCGTGCCATTTTCGATCAATAAAGTAAAATTTATAGTTGGTAAAAGACGACCCTTAGCTATATTATAGCCTCAACATTCATATTGGTCAGTGCAATAAACAAAGAGATGAAAATGTATTTTCCACCTACTAACTCACTTGTCAGATGAAACACCTAATAACAAGATCTGGAAAGCACTTGTTCTATCAATTATTAAAATTGATATTAAGGTGCCGTTATATATAACAACAACATAGTAGAGAATTCATGATACAAGTGGTGCACATATCTCTCGGGCACTCACAGGAAAATCGTAAAAGATTTTCTAAGTTATATTTCAAAATGTATTACAAAATAGTTGGAAACCCAAATACATTTAAAATTTCAGTCAGAAAATAGCTTATATTTTTTAATTTATTTTATTTGTTAAAATTTGCTATTGTTGATCTCTTAAAAAAGCCATATTTCCATCTTAAAAGTAGTTTGTAGGCCTATTTTAGCAGGTCTCCTTAACTTGGTTACCAAGGAGTATTATAAGCTTTTGTCATAATATATAGTATTCATTATAATCCTTTTTTTTACATACTTAGCTTAATTATCAAGAATGCAGTTTATAGGGCCTATACATTTTATAACAGAAATATACAGAATTTTGTATAGTATTTTTTTTCTTCTATATAGTTAAGTGAATATATTAAGTCTGAAACCACTTTGAAGTAAACAGATGCATATTGTAACACTTCTAAAAATGTGTTCATGAAAAATTGCCACACACATTCATCTAATCAAGAAAACATACATACATAGGCCTACATATATACATACGTTTGTTTATTCTGTAATCCCTTGAAGGAGAAATGCTACTTTACATCATGATTAATTTAACACTGCTATTCATGAGGGGGCTTTGCTCTTAGCAAATAATCTCATTTCGTAATTCAGTATAGGCATTCAGTGTTTAATTTTGCTTTTAATAGTGAAAGCCTCTCTAGCTAGAATCCTCTTATTAATCATGTTTTTCATTGGAACTTTATAATCAAAAACAACTGTATTTGCTGCAAGTTACAATGAAGATAAATTTTTCAGATTATTTTCCTCATGACTTTGTTTTAAATTATGCATATAATTTAATAAAAAATAAGTTTTTTGCTGAAGCTTTCAAATGAAATTTGCATTATAAGTATCATACTTATAATGCAAATTTCATTTATCACAATATCGTTATCTCTATAATAAAATTTAAGACTTTGTTTCACTAAATTCTTAATTTTTTTAAAGAAATTATCTGCAATGGAATATAAATGTATTGGTCAAAATTGGGCTTCGAACTGACCTGGTTGTATATATTTTTCTTCTTCTGAGAGGATTTTTTTTCGTGTAGATTTAACTGTTATATAGTTCTTCAAAGAGATGACATACGAAAAGCACATGGAATTGTTATTTCCCATTTTAAATGTTGCTTTCAACTTCACTGGAAATATTTCAACTGGAGCCAAGTTTCAGGGTTGGCAAATAAACATTGCATGAAGCTTAAATTATGAGTTAAAAATAAACTGGTGTGCCATACGTCAAAATAGAAAAAAAAAGTTTTATAGAATTTCGTGCAATGCCTCTTTGTTGAGTGGGCCAAGTTTCATTTTTCTTCACTATTTAAACCATTACTTTTGAAACAATGGCGTTTCACAGCATGAATCTTTTCTAAACCCTTTCATTCAAATATGTTTTAAATACATAATATTAGATGCACCAAAGTAACTTGTCCAGCGAAATTTATTATAAAACATTTATCAAAAATTGTTAAGAACAAAAAGTAGGCCTATACTAAAATTTTGGAGGAATTGCACGAGCGCGCTTGTCACGTTCTGCGCACGTGCACATAGCCCGGGCATTATTACCATCGGGCACGTGGAAGGCACGTGCCATTATTCTATTTTTCTAAAAGGCTTAAAAAGTAAGATTTAATGTTTAAAAAAAACTACTTCTCCATTTTCAGAGATAGTTTTCTAAAATTATCCGTATATATATTTTACTGGATTTTGACTGCACTATATTTAACTACTTGAAACATATGGCTGCCTATAGACCCGAAAGTTCCCAACTTTTCTAAGTGAGTACCGTTACTTGGGAAACCCTAATTAATATTTAGCATTTAAAAAATAAGTTAAAATATTGTCAACATACATGAACTCAAAGTTTAGGCTATAGTTTTAATCCATGTTGACTATTTTCCACAGTTTTTTCCGCTCAACTTTTCTAGTCGTGCATTTTTACATGAAATTCGCACATCTCGTAAATGAATTTTATTTATAAAATGTACTTACTTTGATGTCGTTCTCGTCTTCTGGTTCCTTCTTTACTGTTATTATGCTGGATTGTTTAGCGCATACTGGCGCTTCGACATCCATACTGTTCCCGCAACACACTGTTGGAAAGTAGTAGTCCTGTTTATGAGAGACTGTGGGGGTTGTAACCACGACTTGAAAGGTGAGAAGCCCCTATACGGCTGCTGCTATCAAATTACAACACACTCATACAACGATATGATTATGGGCGGCCACCATTTCTCCAATGTGGCCAACTGCCTCGGCTTACAACAGTCAAAATGCTTTGAAAATTCCCTTCATTCTGCTTTCATGCAATTGGGTTCCCGCCCTTCGTTTTTTTCCCCCATGGATGAGTCATCTTTATCGCAGGGAGAATACTGGGATGGGAATCTGTCAAAATGAAGGGGTCATGACCCTTGTTGACCAAGCATTGGAGATGCAGCATGGCAGTGAGATGTTGCAAATGGTATTATGGTTTGGAAATTTATAATCCTGTACAAAAACTGATCAACAGGAATTCTGCAGAAAGTTTTTTTTTTTTTAATAATCATTAATATAATAAAGAATAAATCTACTTTATGCTTCAGACTTTCTGTGACTTTACCTTAATTTTCTGTGAAATAAAGGTGATGAATTTCGGCAGAAAATCTTCTGTAAGATTTCTGCAGAAACTTTTATGCACGACAAATGCTACATAATTAGTTTTAAAGTTTGCCAATCACGTAGATAGATTACAAATTTCCAGATGTTATTTTCTTCAAAATTATCCATAATTTGACACCAAAATTTTTGCAGAATAGTTGCTTCAGAAATTTTTTTTTTAAAATTTGATCTTTCATATAGACAGATTTATGCAGAAATTATTATTTTTCCGAATATTATTTTTGCAGAAATCTGCATATAACTTGTCAGAGACAATTCTACACTGGGATATATTTCTGTTTATTTTCTACGAAATATTTTTCAATATGGTAGCATTTATTTGTTAAATTTTTTACAGATTTGTATTTGTGCTAAGTTCAATAGCAATGCGTTGCATTGATTAAAAGATGAATTGTAAAAGTATTTGGTGACGTCATAGTATGACACTGAATAACCATTTCTATTTACCACGTTGCAAGGTTTTCCCAAATTCTATTAAAATTTGTGGTTCTAAAATAAGTATTAATTTATTTCTAAAATACGTAAAGTAAAAAAAATAAATTCTTTTCAGAATAAGCGAGAGATAAAACTGAAAGCGCAAATAGGGATTTTATGCCATTAGTAATGGGGCACACTGTTTTGTTGAGCGCGAAAATTTGAATGCAAACATTTTCCAATAATGAAACAGCTACAATGCAAATAATGTTCTCCCTTTATTGTAATATGAATGCGTTTTTATATCTTGTAGCATTTTGTATTTCTAAATGCAAAGTAAATGTCAAAAAATGTATAATACAATGATATGCTCATCAGGAAATAACGAATTTCAGCAGGAAAGAAATGCGCTAAATATTACATAAAATGTCAAATTGGCAAACATATAGCAACTATTCAAGTAATAATAGTAATTTTCAGAATTGAGTTTGGTAACATAGTCTTATAGTAAACGAATACATTTAATAAATAACAAAAACATGAAATATATATTTAAAATAATCCTTAAATAGATATGAAAATAATTCACATAAATTAGCATGATTTTGACGAATTACAATTTTTATAAAGCATTTAACAGCAAATTATGCAATTAAGACTAATATGAATTAATAATTAAAACTAATCAAGCATACATTTAAAGCAGATTAAATTTTTAAGAATTGAATAAATGATAGAAGCTTACAATAACAAATGAATTAGTGCAGGGTCATTAACAAAACCAATATAATTAATACACGGACGTATTTTACTGCATTTTTCGTTTTTTTGTGCTAAGTTCCTAGTAATGGCAATCTATAAGACCTCATTTACATAGAAAAGATAATCATGATCAAAAATACATGTTCAAAAAGTTACCTTGCTGTGTCAATCGTGACAAATTAGTCCTAACCAAAATTTGAAAATTGTAAGGACGATCTATCAGCCAACCATGATGATTACAGTTTTTACAAAGACATTTAATCATGATTAACTTTTGTCTTGTAAATGAAGAATGTTGGAAGTATTTTAAAACAAACTGAATTAAGACTAGGTCAGTTTTCTGTGATTTTTTTTTATTTTTTCTGCATGTTTTTAATTGTATATTAGGGCCTACCATAATGTTATTTTTTCTATAATTTTGGTTATGAAATTTAATTTTTTTTATTAAAAAATGTGCTTTAATTAATCCTAAGTGTCAGCAAACTATTTAATATAATAAATATAACTCTTCCATCCCTCAAAGCTTTCTTTTAATTATTATTTTTTTATTTATTTATTTTTATGCAGTTGTTTTTGAAATGTCCAGCATGCGTTTAAATTTTTCCAACGATAAACATTCATTTTGGACGAAATAATTTCCGTAACTAGAACATATACATATAAATTTTTAAATCTTCGATTTTAAATTTTAACAAAAATTAGTTCTCACGTATGATTTTTTTTAATAAATATACAATTTCTTTTACGCAAACTCCACGTGGAATTACATAGTATACAAACCTGTACACACGTACACATACATACAAAACTTTATAATAACTCTTTTTTGAATTTTTTTTTTGAATTTAAATCCCTCGAATTTCCGTACTTTTTATTTGGACCCTAACTGCAATTGGGACATGGCCTTTCCTGCATATGAGCAATTAAAACTTTTTCAATTTTTCTTTGCAGCCAATGCAGGACCGTCGGATCGTCACAGGACACGTAGCATTCTTCACCAGGAAACAAATTCAGACTTTCATCCTGTATGTCACAAAAATACAGGTAAGGGATTATTACATTTATGTTGTCCATTGTAATCAATACTTTCAAGAATGCAAGATGAGTAATGATGCATTAAAATGTCTATGCAGATTTTTATTTTGGCCAGGGAAAGTCAGGGAAACCCAATTATAAAATTGAATATGAACCCAGCTAATATTTAAAAAAGGTCTTATTGTTTTGGTAAATTCAAACTTATCTATTTTTTTTAATGTATTTCTGGAAAAATATACTATGCCCCTATATAGGAGCAACCATCCATTGCACGAATGTTATCAGTGATTGTCTATTCACAGGAGTTGCTTTAATTTTGGGTAACATTTTATGCTTACGTATTGAGTAACAATATTTTTATTCAGTTTCTGGTGGTCATATAGTAATGATATCCAGTGCATTTTTTTTACAATTTTTTTTCATATGGTGTACAAGCTACTCCAGTAATAATATTTCAGGGTATTTTCTGTATTTTAAACTATACATACATGTATGTACTTTACTGACCTGTCTGACGTTGAGTATTATTTTATTGGAGCTGATTGTTGGAACTGCCATTATATCGTCCAGATTCACTTTCCATAAGACATCCCACTCTCCCCATAAACGGGATCTTCCCAATTCAAACACATGCCTGTGTGGGGAAAAAAAACCGTATCTTAGGGTTATTTATTTATTAATGACCCTCACCAGAAATGGTTTCTAATTATTTCTCGAACACTGTACCTGTCTGTGACCAGCACAACCGTAATGCGATCTTCCTTTTTGAGCATTGCGTGAGCCCAGTAGGTGTCGCTTTCAGCGTAATGCCCTTTGCTCAATTTTAATAACAAACGGTGGCCCGCTGCTTGATAGGGCGAGTAGGGCTTGGTACCCTAAGTAACACGCCGACAAAATGTTATAGAAAATGTGCAATGGAACTACCTAAGGTTTGCCACAAAACCCTGCACCACATTCGGCATACCTGTTGCGAGTTGAGATAACGCGAAAGCCGCATTCTCATGACAACATCTTCCCCCATTTCAGAAGCCCTTTATAAATATGTAAAAAAAATTATTAATTGGGGATTTTTTTTCACCCTGGATCCTAGTTTCTACTCCTCTTTGCAAGCTTTCACATTCACAAAATATTGACCTTCTAACGCCATCAAATGCCATGCCAACCATATCCACGATTCCTCCTGCTGGTTTGGTCAGTAGGCCCATCAGACCCTTGCCCATTCCTTTGAAAAAACCTTCAATACCTTCCTGGTGGATGCCTAGAGCAAACATTATTGGAAATTATTTTTTTGAAATATCCTTTACTGTTGGATTTGTCTGTTCTGTAAGTAATGAAGACTTTCAACTTGCCTACAACTGGTTTTACATGAACTCCAGAAAGGCCCAATGAGACCCCCAATGAAAATGTGCGAGATGCTATGGCTAAGCTTTCTGGAAATCCTGTTTGCTGTTGCCCTCTTTGACGACGTTTCTGTAAAATGTTCACATTTGGCAAATGTAATATAATGATAATTACTTGCTTTTTTGTAAGAATTTAAGAAAATGTTTGACTGACCCTTTTGTAATCTTCATCGAATGATAATGTTGCCAGTGCTTGGCCTAAGGATCCTGTCACAAGGGCCACAGAGCCAATGGCTTCACCAACACTGTGACCAAGAAGTGTTTGCATTTTGATGGCTATGCCATCGGCGTATTCATCAGGGGTCTTAATAATGCCCTGGAAAATGAACCATTAATTTAAAGAAATGCTCACACCAAAACATATATGACGTTACACAATAATGATGTTTTGCGGAAAAATTATCGATAGTACCCATGTATTTATAAAGTTATAATGAATTAAATTTAATTTAGTAATTTAGCAGTTTGCTCTCCTCAATCTTCTATCTTATGTGCTGGTTTCAGTGGCTCATGACGTCATGCCACATGCTTTTTGCATTTATGCGTAAGAGGAATAAGGGGCCATAAAGGTTCATATTTCATTGAAAATAAACTTGATATTAAAAGAAGTAATGTTGACGTCATGGTCAAATGTGTTAACTTGCAAGATTTGTTCTATCTCGTGAGAAGACAATACAAAATTGATAAGCATTTCGATGGCTTAGAGCAATAACTGAATAAGTACATTTTCATTATCAGTAATTTTGCTGCAAAACATCATTACGAGTGTATTTTAGCTTAAAGATTTCTACAATAAAATGCACGTTTTGGTGTGAACATTTCCTGTAACAAACCAAAGATACATCTCAGATCGAATCAAAACAATTCCCCAATTTAGACATCATTGATGCAAAGTCTTTATTTTAATTTTATTTAAGAACGAAATTGTGCATCCTTGTATGAATTTGGGTATAACATTTGAATATACCCAGGCAGTTTAAAAATAATTCATCAAATAGTTTTTCTCTACAAAATTTAAGCTAGTGAGAAAAAAACTCTGGTAACTTGCTGATTTTTGAAATAAGTTTTTTAAAAAACATAATGACGTCGTCAATGATGTCTATTGGGAACCTTGACTTGTCTATTCCAGTTAATCTGATTATACTTGCCATAAATGGTTCATAGTAGAAATCTCCCAGGCCTTGAGTAAAATCTTGAATAATGGCGTAGGGATTTCCTAGCACGTCTAATCCCAGAACAAACACGTAAAACTGCTGCACAAATTGGCTTTGATAATGGCATTTGATGTCCCAGAGCATGCGTGGAAGTGGGCATACCATGCCCTTCTTTTGGAAATATGGCAGTCTGAAATTAAAGACAAGTAAGGGTCATTTGAAATGTATTTAAACAAAATTATGATTTAAAAGTTCAATTATGACCAACCTCAGTTGGACCTCTTTGATTTCGCTCAAAGTAGCACCCACGGTTGAAGTTAAGAATTCCAGGAGATCGTGTTGACCATTTAAGGAAGACGAAATTCTGGCCATTGTCCCTCTTGGGGAGAAACTGAAGTTAATCTGGAGATTAGAAGAGAGCCATGTTTTATGAGAATTAGAACCCCATCCCAAATATATAAAGTTCCTTCAGAAATCTAGAAAATGTTAAAGAAACCTTGACAGGAGAAAGGTGGACGTATTCAAACATGTAAAAATTGGATGTTTTTGGGTCCACACAATCAGGAGATGGTATCAAAGGTGCCCGGATGATGGCAAAATCTCTTTTCAAAGTTGTTGTCCCATTGGTTTCATTTTTGGGCATCGATTCGAAGAGGTCAAGCAAAGACAGCACAAAACCTTTGTCCAAGCGAACGTTGAATTCTTGAACCAGAATTTTCAGAAATCTAAAAGCGATTTTTGAATTAGTCGATTGGGATCGAGGCTGACCAAGAGGGCATTTCCAATGTGAATACTCACTTGATCACCTTGATGGACTTTTTGGGATTGTGTCGCTGGACGAGGGAGAATTCCAGAAATGGCTTGAGACCCGTTTTTCTGACCACAGAAGGGGGCAATGGCGAAGGGTAGAAAACCGTTGGGAATAAGGCTTCTGGTAACTGATTGTCAATCTGAAATTGGCAGAAAAAGTTCATGCTGTAGTGTGACTTGGAAGTACTACCAGATATGCCCGAAAATTTAGGGAAAAGTCAGTAGGACCCTGACTGAAATTGTGTTCTAATTAAATTAACAATGTACAGTTATAAGGAATTCAATTTAAAGATGATGTTTATGTATTCAATGTTGTTAAGTGCAGTTCTCTGATTTTGGGAATTACCATCAACCCTGTGGCATATCTATGAGTATGATGGCTGTAGGGTAGGCCTACTGATTTGAGTTGAATTGAATTGACTTGACTAGGAAGAGGTGATAGAATGGAAAAATGTTCAGGGATTTCTTATAAATATCATGGAAATCAGGACTGAACAATATTAGTACAAATCCAGTTCTGTTCCAGTGCTTTGAATCTGCATAGATTCCAAAATCTATGTTGCATATATACTGTCATTTTAAATGAACTAATTAATGAAAATTAAAAAAATTTGGAAAGTCAGTGGAATGATAAATCTTAAAATTTAAATTTGGATGAAAGTTTAAATTATTAATTTTTCCCCACTGATGGAATTGGCACCTTTTTAATTCTGGTGCTGGCTTGACTTGATTCTGATTCTAGGGTTACTTTCTTGAGTATTATATGTTTAACTTAAACTCCACCGTACCTGCAGACGATGCATTTTAAAATGCAAATAAGATAAATATTGTGAGCTTCGGTATTGACACCATATGGCAGGAAAATATTTGCGGTAAAGTCTTCCAAAAAATGGCTTGGTCATCTGCATTTTTGAGAAATCCACCTAGACATGCCAAAAAAATTTCTATTTTAGTCCTGGATTTTTTTCTAAATTTATAGCTCTTGATTAAAATACGCTAAAATTCACCTGGACGTAATCCTTCATTTCTGCCTTATTTAAATCCATTTTCCACTTGTCTTCCAACCAGGCTGACAATTCCAATGGTAACATTTTCCATTTGTTATTAATTTCAACCTCCCACACTGATGGTGCACTGGACAGTGTTACATAGGTGACTTCTTGAAGGGCCTCATTGATCAATGAAATTCCAACGCCTCCCAGTGAAACACAACATTCTATGTTGGCCTTTGAACCATCGATTTTCTGAATGTATCAAAAAAATAAAACGTGAAAATTACCCCAAATAGATCCATTTCAAAACAAATGTTGTGAGGTGCATGTCCTATATGGTTTTTAGTTTCCTAAAATATTTTTCTGTATTTTCTCATCATTTATAAGTGAAAATTCCTGTAATATTACTACATGTTTCTTAGAAAAAAACTTCATATAATATTCTAATATTTTTTAGTAAGAAGTAACCTATATTATTCCTGTATTTTTTAGAAAAGAATTCCTATAATATTAATAGATTTTGGGGAAAATGCATATAATATTGCTATAATTTTTTTTTTA
>JAQIXP010003288.1:0-13304 GCA_034700285.1 Proteroiulus fuscus
ATAGAAGGCGCCACTATGCTTTAATAAACATGGCGTCTATTAAGGCTTCGCATTGCCAACCAAATCCAGGTATTCAGGTCATTTTATTGATTGATAGATATTGTCAAATACAATCGCAATTTCTATTTTAATTATAATTTTTCAAGCTCTTTTTATTAAAACCAACTTGTTTCAAAGTGAGCTTGTCCCTTTATACCTGTTTCACAATTTTACATCAGTAAAAGTTTGATTGATTTGTAAGCTTACGAAATTACAAAATAATATTCAAAATTGGGAACAGTTTATAATACAAACAAGCCATTTTTTTGACTTACAATTAAAATAAATGCTGTGTATTACTTTTACTGTCTGAGCAAAAGTATGAAGTTTCATGACATTTTACGACTTTTTTAAGCAAGTAGACACATTAGCCAATACATGCAAATGTCACCATTTTTAAAAATATATATATATATGTATTTAAAGTGAAAGTCCCACTTTCAAAGAAGGTGGGTTGAAGAACAATAGCATGAAAACTTAAAAAAGACATTGAAATTGCAATTTTATTTCAGCGAACCAATCATTAAATAAAATGTCCTGAATACATGGATTTGGTTGAAAATGCAACGCCCAAAGAGGCGCCATTTTACTGATGCTATGCAGCGTCGTCTACTGGATAAAAGGTATCAGCTCTCATTAAACACGTAGACAGGCATGTCCTAGAGGGCACCACCGACTTTCAGTGTCTGCTGAAATCTATGGGAAAATGGCGCATATCACGTAGTTTTGTTCAATGTGGAAAATGCCGCACTTATTATTGTCACGGCCATTTCAAACCAATACTAAAAATTATTACAAATGCATTTTAATTTAAAAGTAAATTCTATATAATGACATCATGCAGATAGGATTTAAAATAAACTCGTGTGGAAAAGCCATACATATATTAGCAGCAACTCATGTATTAACCCTATAGATACTCATCATTATGCATCCATGCAGGTCTTTCAACTTATATTTTTTCCCCCAAAACATTTATAAAGCTTATTCATTTCATCGCTGCAGCCATGGAGAAACCATACATCTTTATTTTCTTAGTTCGGTTTTTATATATACACAGTGCTCAAGAAAAGTGAGCAAGATCATCAGTTTGGATGGGAGACAATATATATATATTGCAAATGAAATAATGCTTGGACGATTTCACGACACGATGGAGATCGTGAAAACGAATACACAGTCTGATACAAACCAATCGAATTGGTAATGAAAACGTTGGTCCTAACCCTAAATTTTTGGAAAAAGAAAAGTAATAGGCCCGAAAAACAGCAATCACGTTGATCGAGAATAAAAGTTGAGACCCAACAAATTAGATCGACAAATTGCAAGCTATAAGGTTCGACACCTAAAACACATTTGGAGTTGATATAACACCATTTTATATTGGACCTTTATAAACACACTAAATTTAAGGCCCCTTGGCAATCACTTTATATGGGAACAGAAAGCAACAAAGTCAACTTTGCCTTTTCTTTAAAGAAATTCATGAGATTGGGTTACAAACTCACGATTGTATTAGCAATTGAATGCAGAGGATCCCATCAATGGCTTCAGGACGTCTTTGGAAAGGAGGGAAGGGGGAGTGAGGGGGATGGGGGATGTGTATATCTCCTTATAAAATATGATTAACCAGGAACATATTTTCAATATTCTTATTTATTGATTGGTGGGCCCGAATCAAATTGCAATTTCCATGCCTTTCCTATAATGTTTCATCCTCTTCCTCCTACAACCCACTTCTTTCAATGCGGGACTGTCCCTTTAAGGAATTTATATTTTTTTTTTAAATATTTACGATAATTTGGATTAATAAAAACACTTCAATAGCAGTCAACTAGAGTTTATTAGGGTTATGCAAATTGACGTCTGCATGACCACTAAGTCGAGTGTGCTCCACTTAATGTATGAGAAATCTTTGTGTAAGATACTGGGTAACCCAAAAGTCTATAGACACACAGGCACAATAGGACACAAGAAAACTAATATCTGGCAAGTGACCGTGAGTCCGTATCACACGGCCACGTCTACCAAAACAATATAAGGAATATTGTCGGCCAGCCGGACTAAGCCGATGTCTTACCACTGAGCTGTGGCATAAAGGGCAGTATAATCCCATCCCTAAAACCATATTAATACTATTATACCTATGTGTCCAGACATTAGGGTAATCCTCAATGAAACCACTCAGGGGGAGGCCATCACATTACATGTCTACAAAAGTCAATCAGACTCAATCTGTAAAACAAACAAAATATTACTACTATTTACCTGTGTGCCCAGACATTTAATTGGGTCACCCTGTATATATTTTTGTTTCCCCCATTCACAAATAGATAAGTTTTGTACGTTGGGGGAAGGGGGGGCGGGGGAAGGCCCCCACTTCCTTTCCTCCTTTGGAACCAGACTTGCACGCGCGAAATGAACAAGTATTTATGGGACTTGCACGTGCAAGCCTCTGCTCAACCGGCACGTGTAAAATTGTTCATGTATCTATGTAATATGCACGTGCAACTCTTCACGTGCAAAGCAGAAAAAAGAACAGCCGAATGGAACAAAAAAAATTTCCTTCTATAAGCAACTATGTATGCAATAGCAAATATTTTAATTAAACTTTGGCCTAGCTATTTGGTCAAGCTGACTAACAACGTTGTTATAATTTTCAAGGAAACTCTAAATTGGTAAGTGATAAATCTATACTATCCTGACCAGATGCTTGAGAACTATCAACTATTACTTAGCCTATATACCAGCTAGGTATTCTCTATATAGCTAGCCTATTATATATATGCATATTGAGACTCCTACAAGCATGGCATATAGGCCTGAACAAATGCCTCATTTTATAGTCAAAAATAAAGAAATCTTACCTTAAAATTACACACAAATGTTCCTTACACTCTTATAAATCAAACTTCATACAGGTTTTGGGGAATACTTGGATTTATATTTCGATGTAGATGGATTTTTACAAGCCTCGCCATGCAAATATACAGCAACGAAAGCAACAATGACGACAGGCTGTCATGACGTCACATATCAGAGTGCATATACAGGGCAGCTCAAAAGCAATCACAATTTGGGATTAATTAAAATGATTTTACAAACAATATTATTTTAAATAATAGGCTGGTGCTATATATAATTAAAAACCAATTATGGTTTATTATAGGCTTTCATGTGAATCTATATTTATGTTCTTTTATTCCAAAATAACTTGTCATGTGGTGAGACATATTCCCTTTAACATTAATGAAATTTTTATTTTTCCATGCATAAGAATTGCAATTAGTTAAGTTACATTTTAATGCAATATTCCCACTTGTTTATAATAGGCCTAGCTATGTAAAGCCTTCATTTACACCTGCTTCCAATAATAATTTGCCTTGAATAATTGAAGCAGTTAAAAAGGCGTACTTTTATGTACTTTACTTTAATCACTTCATTTATACAGCAACTAACAATTAATTCCATAACAAAGAAAAATCTCTTTGGAAAGTACATCATATATAATATACATCCTTTGAGATGATTACGTTTTCAAGTGATAAATTTCGTACTAGAAAAAGCCTCTTCTAAATATATAAACACCTTTTGAAAAATATTTTTATTTTACATTTCTAATTAAGCCTTATGGAACAAAGCACTAATGAGCGCGAGTAATTTATATTTCATAAATACGTATGTATATGAGCTGCTTATATAGCAAAATGTATTTTGCAAATATTTTCGCATTTATCATTGAATATTTTGTGTGGAACTTAATTGTGTATTTATTTATTGGTGTGCATCTGGGAATCTAAAACTGCAAGATGATTGATTAACATTTAAGCCTAGGTTATGCAGAAATTAATTAATATGTCTATGCAGAAAAATTGCAATGTCAAATTGCAACTTAATTAACACTTCGATTTAGAAATATAAAAAGTAAATCTGAATCTTGTATTTTAAGAGTCCAGTGTATTTGTTTTACTTTGCATCAAGGCAATATAATGGGCAAAAATGCATAACTTATCCTAAAATCATCTCAACAAATGGGTGGGTGATTACTTTAAAAGTAGCCCGGAGTTATTCTATTCTAGAGGTAAACCAATCCAAATCCTAATTTCAGGGCTACTAGTAAAGTAATCACCACAACAAATAGCTTAATAAAATATGGGATCATTCATAAATTACGTGAAGCCTTACAGGATGAGGATGGTGTCAGGGTCCAGGTCATCACATGTTATTAAGGGGAAGGGTGGTGTTAATAATACTCTCACGTACATTATATATCCCTTTTAAAAATATTATTTTAAAATATAAAAATTAAAAAGATTAAAAAAATATTTAAAGGGGAAGACCCAAAACTTTATCAATGTCGTGAGAACAAAATGCATTTCCCAAAGTTACAACCATGTTCGGCTTATTTATTTAAAGGGACAGTCCCACTCTGAAACAAATTGATTTTAGGAAAAAGAACATGAAAATTGGAATTGGACTTGAGTATATACCGGTCCTTAGATTATGAAATGTCCTGAATGCATTAATTGATTTGGTTGAAACTGCAAAGCCCAAAGTAGGCGCCATTTTATTGACAGAATGCAGCGCCCTCTACTGGATAAAAGGCACCAGCTCTCATGAAATACATAGACACGCATGTCCCAGAGGGCGCCACCAACTTTCAGTGTCTGCTGAAATTATGGGAAAATGGCGCCTAACACATCTAGTATAAGTGTGTACAACTTAAATATTACTTATTACAAAGTGGGAATTTCCCTTTAAATCATATAAATCCATAGTGTTTTTGAATTATTCTTAGCCCACAACATGTTGCAAGCAAGAGCTCACGCTCTTTACACGCAAATCAATGCATTTTTGCCACTTTGCAGGGGAAAATAGCTGCAGAAAATATTTTGAAACAAAGTAACTTTCTTAATTTATAAAAAATACAAAATGGCTTCCCCAATGGTGTATATGTTTCATTTACCTGCAATGCAAGTTAATAATTAATTGACGTGGACACACGCTCCACCACAAATTAGCCCAAAAATCAATTTTCATTTGAAAATAATTGATTTTGGCCATCAGGATCGTTCCGATAAAAATCAATTTAAATGTGGTTTGCCCAAATGCACTCAAGTTCTGGTTTAATCTATCTAAAATTGGTTTGTATTTGCTGAAAAAAAAAACCCCTGTATAGTGCACCTGAAATGAAAACAATTATCCCACTTTCTGTTACATAGAATGGAAGTTATTTTTGAAAGCGAATGGACGATTTATCACAACGTATAGGCAGGTTTTAGAGGTTTTTGTGATAAATTGAACAATTTTATTTCCCATCCCAAGCATACCAGCGCAAGTGTACAAAAGCGGAAAAAAAAAACCAAAAAAAAAATAACCTAAAAACCATTTAATTCCATTCGTTGACAATAAATTACATGTACCTGACTGGATAACATCCAAAACTATCTAATACGATACTACAGAAGAGCAATAGGCCTACATGCATTTCTCCAGATTCCATCTAATTCAAGCAGCCCAAAACCACATTTTACATTATTGCCTTTTTATAAGGTTTTATACGTTATTTGGCCCTGCTCATTCAATGTAACGTTCAACTTTCGTATATTCAATTAAGATAAGATATTTTGCAGATTTTAAGAAAACCGCCGGAATTCGGCATTGTTCAACTTTTCAAATTCCAGCAAAATTTTTTTAATAATTACAATGTCATAGATACTAAATACTTTATGATTGCTATATATGAAGATACAGGGTGTCCCGTAAGAAGGAAGACATACTGGATGATAATTTAAAAGTACTGGTATAACATAATAAACCCGTATGGGTTTATTATGTTATTGAATCCTCCCTATTCAGTTGACCTTTAAACTTATGGGAGATCAAAACTTTTTGGTAAATGGTTCAACTGTAGGCCTACAGTGCAGAAAAAATGATAAATCAAGAATCACAATTTTTAAACTTTCTATCCGGTGGGGGGTCTCTAATCGCCCCTGCCCCCCTTTCCCCTCCCTCCCCATCTACCCTGTCCGGGTTACCAGTTCAGGTATTCTTAGAGGGCCTACTTATCCCGCCCCAAGTCCTCCCTGTTGAATTTTTTTTAAATATGAAACAGGGGGGGATTCCTGAACCTCCTTCCCCCCACCAAAAAAACCAACCCGCGGTTAATTTAATGTAGACTTACAGATTGCACCGACACCTTATGCTTATAGCCGTATCCTGGACTGTAGTCTCCCCCTTCTCAAGGGCGGATCCAGCCAAGAAAACAAAGGGGCCATGGCCCCCCACCCAAATCGAAGAATTTAGCACGTCGGGGACAATGCCCCAATACCCCAACTGGTCCTGGACTCACTTCTCGCCCATAGATGGCCCTTCCCCTCCCATATCGGCCCGGTGGATCCGCCCTTGATACCCCGCTCTCAATATAAGTCTGGATCCACTACTGAGTCATTAGCCACATAGGCGTGCACAGGGGGGGGGCAAGGGGGGCACTTGCCATCCCCCCATAAATGTGAGCCAAATATCCCTAAAACACATGAAAACAATGAACAAAATCACTATTTGCTGAAAAATTTCGCCTCCGGCGGCTGGGGGGGGGGGGGGGAAACCCCTAGACCCCCAAGTGATTAAAGTATTCAGAAACCAAATGCTCTGCCTGGCTGGGTACATATTTGCCCCCCCCCCTTATCATACACCCTGCGCACGCCTATGATTACCCGTTTATATAAAAAAAGTTAAAAACAAAATGGCTTCATAGACCTGGCCAATATAGTGCCAAAATATCAAACTACTGCTGAGTGAATCATCTATTTACCGCTCATTAAACTCCTAATCGATGACGAGTGCTCACGATTGTCGAGTGTGAATGAAATAATAAGTAAACTGGTATAATGGACAGAGAATGAGACCTCATATAACTTACAAGGGCTCAACACCAGTAAAAATGTAACTCTTTCTTTTCATAAAAATAATATATTTTTGTGCACCTTTTAGCCTTGTTTTTTCCTCTCTCATAGAGCGTGTAATGGACTTCATTTATTCAATACACGCTGTCAGACATGCTTCTTTAAACACGAGCTACTTTATCCTCCTTTTACTCCAAAAACTAGTACTTTTTCGATCGATAATATATCTGAAATTGTGGCAAACACGACCTTAAAGTCAGACCTTTTTACAGACAACGACGATGCTTGAGCATCAATATAATCGAGCAACACTTTGTCACTCACACTCGCAACCTTGCATGCGAGCGAAGCAATATATATAAAAGCAAGTATTTGTCAGAATGGAAGAAACTTACCAGAAAAATAACACTAACACTATATACATTATAGTGGCAAGACTCTGACTTTTACAGCTTGACAGCATAAATGCCAGGAATGTGGACTTAGGGGCCAAAAATACAATAATAAACTGAGCATGGAAGAAAATCAGTAAACTTTGTGGAAGAATATATTATATGGCTGTGGGTTGAAAGGTTGGTTGTCAGATGTATGAAGCAAATGTGAAAATAATGATAGACCACGGCATGGGGTTGTCCATAAAATATTTTGCACTTAAAGGGTAAGTCCCACTTTGTAGCAAGTGATATTTAAGCAATGTACATGCACTAGACATGAATGGCTGTAAAATATTATAAAATTCAAGGAAATTTTGCAATTTGATTTGAGCCCACCAATCATTAAATAATGTCCTGAATACATGGATTTGGATGAAAATGCAAAGTCCGAATTGGAGCCATTTTATTGACAGTATGCCTTCTACTGGTTAAAAGGCATCAGCTCTCATGGAATAAATAGAAGTGCATGTTCCAAGAGGGCGCCACCAACTTTCAGTGTCTGATGAAATCTATGGCAAAATGGTGCCTAAAGTGTATTTTTCAATATGGAATTATTGCAAAATTGCAATTATTATTGTCATAGCTATCCATATTTAGTAAGTGTGAATAACTTAAATATCACTCGTTACAAGGAGGGACTTTCCCCTTTACATAGTGGTTCTTAGTACTTATGCACAGATCAAGTTATATGCATTTCCAAGCAGTTGGATATCCCAATTTATACACAAGGGCAGATACAGGGGGGGGGGGCAAAGGAAGCAATTGCCCCCCTCTTAGCCAGCAAAAATGGCCGCCCGGTATCCAGAGAAAATTGCCCTCCCTAAAGCTGTAACATGTGATTGCCCCCCCTTCCTTCCTTAGCAAAATCATGTATCCGCCCCTGTTTATACATATAGATCCAGATATATGCACTTCCAATTCTTGGTTGCCAAAATATTATATGCCATTAAGGTTATACTCTATTCATGTTACATGCACTTCACTGTACATCATGATTAAACCTATTCGTATAGCCAAAATCTCAATTTACTTGAACTTTTTTTTCTTAAAATCAGATGCTTTATCAGATTCCAAATCTTTATCTCCATTTCTTTTAAATCCAAACTCAGCATTTTACTACATATGCATAAAATTCTGGAAACAAAGATAGATTTTAGGCTTAAAATCCTTCAAATAACAAGAGAAAAATATTTCAAGTATGAAAATTTAATCAAAGCACGAATCCTTAGTAAGGTTGCTTAGTGATTTATAGCAATGATTAAAGGTTGGCTGAACATGCATATGCATTATTTTTTGAAATAAATGAGAAATTGCATTCACTAATATTTGCATTAGTATTAGATATATATTTTTTTGTATAATTTATTAAGACTTTTCTACTATTCGTATCAGTGGTTTTTGTTTATACGCAAGACTTTTCTTCGTTGCAGGCAACATATGTCTCTATTCTTCAATTATTATTATGCATATATATTTATCCAATTGCATTTTTCATTATCTCTTAAGCAGAAAAAACAGACCTTTCTGAATTATGCATATTTCGTAAATTTGATATTCATGCTCGAGTGCTTGTTTGTAGGCTTGGAAAATATTTAGAGCAATTTAACATATTTATGCATTTATGCATTACTTATGCTGCACTTAGCTTAGCTATATAACGACGAAAATATGCAAATTTGTTAAGGCATGCCCTGGGCCATTGCACTATCTTATAGGCCTACTATCCAGCCCCCCCCCCCCCATCCCCCTGTAACCCAAACACACACTTTTGAAAATAATTTGAGAATTTATAGCAGGGGCATTTTTAAACTTCTTTTTTATCAGAGGCATAATTTTTTTTGGGGGGGGGGGAAAGGGAATGGGAGGAGAGGGGGGCTATGCTCTCCCCTCCCCCCGAGAGAATGCATTCCAATCACGTAGCCCTTTAACAGTCTTGACTAAGTTCAGACTGTGCAAAGTTACTCATTCAAATTTTAACACATAAATTTGTGATAACTGTCTACTAAACCCTTAAAAAAAAGTGTCTACAATAAAAGGGGTTGTCCATAAATTACTTTTGCATGCACACTTAATGCATACCCCCCTCTCCCCACCCCATGTCACAATTTGGAGAAAGACTATGCATGGTTCAATTTACCGTGGGGAGGGGTGTTCGAACCCCTAGTTAGATTCCTAACCCCCCTAGTTACCTGTGGACTGACCCCTTAGGCAGTTCATCCTGCAATGTCCAACCCCCCCCCCCTAGTTCACAATGCCAGGATCAAACGTCATATTAGGCATACTTTAGTGTTGTGATCGGATCATGCGCTTTTATGATCCAGTTCACAAGTAGATCTTAACTACATCATAGGTTATACTCAACCACGAATACGCGAATGCACAGCTCTCTGTTTTTGTGATCTTATTTGGTACTCTAGTCTATACCTATAGGTATCACAAGTAGGTAAACCTTTATGTTACTTTGCACTGTGAGCCAGCACACCAAAATTTAAGAGGATACCGCAAAACCGCTACAGCTTCAGACCATGCAAATAAATGGTCACACAGTCATAACGCCAAAACACACCTTTTGCTAATGCTATGATCTCAATATTTAATTTTTAAAAACGTTTTGAATTTGTCATAATAATCAATTTTCAGATTACTGAAGGATCAAGTCTCTTATTTTACTTAACCTCGAAAAGTTTACTCCTTTCCCCCTTTCAAGTGCAAGAAAAATTTATGGATGACCCTCCAAAAAAGATAACTAACTATACAGAAAGCAATCAGCGCTATAGTTATTAGAGATTAGGCTTAGTTATCTGGTAAAGTAACAAAGTAACTGAAAGTACTGAACTGAAGGCTAAATCCACTTTTGGTTCAGTGTTTACATATGATCCCCTCAGTGGCGCTGCTTGTATCACTGGATTTGTCTAATGAAATTGCAAGGGCTCACATTTATACTTTTTGCTTGATTTATTAGAACCAGATGCAATTTTGCTTTGAATGTATTTTAGTCGAGTTTTTTGTAAAAACAATTTCATCGTTATGCTATTCTCAATACTCAAGGATCTCCAATTTCTCATAATAAATAAATAATAAAAGCTCCAAGATGCCCTTGAGTATTACATAAAAGATCTAGTCCTGTTTTTTCTATTACAAAATTGGCTATTCGTAGTATATCCATTTGCCTCTTGCATTTCCCACTAAACTTGTATTTTAATATTACTAGATATGAATGGCTGTCACAATATAATAAGTGCAGCAGAATTTTCATATTGAAGAAATCACGTTTGACAAATACATGTAAAGCTCCATTTTGCCAAATACATGTAAAGCGCCATTTTGTCAAAAGATTGCAGCAGACAGTGAAAGTTAGTGGCGCCCTCTAGGACATGCGTGTCTTAAGTGTTTCATGAGAGCTGGTGCCTTTTATCCAGTAGAGGGCGCTACGTACAGTCAGTAAAATGGCGCCTATTTGGGCTTTGCATTTTCAACCAAATCCATGTATTAAGGACATTTTATTTAATGATTGGTGGGCTCAAATCAAATTGCAATTTCCATACCTTTCAAGGATTTTTTCATGCGTTTCTTCCTACATCCACCTTCGTACAATGTGGGACTTTCCCTTTAACATTGTAAAAATAAGCAATTTTTTATCCGAAATTTATTTTGAATTCATTTATTCTTTTTTTATAATGCAGGCTATTATTACATAAATATATCTTCTATAACTAACAGATGGCGCTGAAACTTATAAGATTTTACGATTTACGTATTCCCAAGATCAGGCAATATGGCGCTTCATATGTTTTACATAAAAAATTCTATTTCTCATTACTGGCAAGTTTAATTTTTTTATTATTTTATTTTATTTTTAAGTTTTGTTATAATGCCCAGTATTTAAAAAGCAGTTGTCATGAAATGAGACTTCCACTTTAAAGTCATATGATAACATATAATACGCAGCATGTAGAACTGACTTCAATGGACACCCGGTACATATCATATTCCCCCCACCTCTCCCAATAAAATCAACAGGGAGGGGGGTGATAACTTAGAAAACACAGCATGGACAATTTTCTGTATTCTGTTGCTTTTTTTTTGGTCCATAAATTATTTGGAAACTAGACAAAATGGCCTCCTACATGTGCTCAGCCAAGCCAAATTGAAGCATTTTATTTACTGCATTTCTCTTATTTTTGAACCAGCCTCAATAAAAGTCCCCCTTAAATCTATACAATATGTTTATTACATATTTTTCCTTTTTATTACGGAATCCTCTTGGTGTATTTCTTATATTTTTGTGCCTCACATCATGTAGCAAACTAGCACCTGATTGTGTCTCTGAGGTTGATCATTAGTCTGTCACATTGCCACCCAAAATGAATAATGGATGAGAACAATTTGTCAAATCCAATGGTGGGCTAACACATAAAAAATATATATACATAAAAAAATCGACATTCATGGGAAATGATGAGATTATGCAAATTGCAAAAAGAGGCTCGAAATAAACTGCTTGCCCAAAATACTATAAAAGCATTTTGGCAACTGCCCCTGAGTTTGAACGAAAAAAAATGTACACAATTTTATGATGCACTTTATCTATTCAATGTATGGGGTGGAAAAAGGATTTCAAATTGAAAAAAAAAATATTCAAAATATAAATTCATGGGGAAAATAGCGAGGCAGAAAACAATGTTATTATTTTGTGAGAAATAAAAATAAAGTAAACCTTTTTAAAAAAATTATGTTTCTGGCCTTACATCAGTTTAAGAGCCTTTCAGCATTTTTATGCAAAATTTTAAAACAAAATTATGTAATTTAAAAAAAAAAAAACTATTTTAAAATTGATTAGATTTATGGACATACTGTAAAATTAGGGCTACGAAATCTAAACAAATATTTACAACGGAATAAAAAAAAAGTTTAAAAGTTTGAACTAAACTTTATGAGAAAAACGTTAACAGAATTCTGCAGGAATTGTTCAGCATATTTCCTGAACAGTCCTTGAAACTATTAGCAGAATTACCCATAACCCTGGCCTGCAGAAAATGGCCAGAAAAAAAACTGCAGTGCATGGAGTTTTTGCAGATATCTGCAGAAATATCAAAGAAGACTAGATGCTGATTTCTGCAGAAATATCAAAAAAGACTAGATGTTGATTTCTGCAGAAATATCAAAGAAGACTAGATGCTGATTTCTGCAGAAATATCAAATAAGACTAAATGTTGATTTCTGCAGAAATATCAAATAAGACTAGATACAGAGTTCTGCGAAAATATCAAATAAGACTAGATGCTGATTTCTGCAGAAACATCAAATAAGACTAGATGCTGATTTCAGCAGAAATAACAAATAAGACTAGATGCTGATTTCTGCAGAAATATCAAATAAGACTAGATGCTGATTTCTGCAGAAATATCAAAAAAGACTAGATATTGATTTCTGCAGAAATATCAAAAAAGACTAGATATTGATTTCTGCAGAAATATCAAAGAAGACTAGATGCAGAAAGATTTTGGTAGAATTATTCTTGCACTACTAATGTGAAACATTCTGCAGGATAGTTTGCAATAAACTGAAGTACAAGGATATTCCTTCAACAAAACTTATTCTGTTACAAGATTCTGCATAATTTCTACATAAACACCACTCTGGGATATTTTCTGGTTATTTTTTGCAGACCAGCTTTAAATTAGATAGTAAACAAAAAATTCAACCAAAAGGGGTTTTTCTAAAAAATTGAACTTATTATAAAATTTATCGAGGCAAAGCATTGCACCTTATTCTATACAATAATTGACCCTCCCTATGATGTCACAAGGGGACAATACTATGCAAATAGAGTCATCACCTCTTATGATCATTAGGCGTGTTTTGGCGCTATTACCCTGTTACCATTTGGATACATAGTTAGGACCTTGAGCGTTTTACTGTTGAC
>JAQIXP010003289.1:0-13303 GCA_034700285.1 Proteroiulus fuscus
GCTAGGGGGCGCCACCTCACTTTAAAGCTTGCCGAAAGCAGCTGAAGGCTAAGGAAAATGGCGCCTACTGTGCATTTGGGAAACGTCGTTATTTCTTCAAAATGAAAACTTTGTTGCAAT
Source organism: Proteroiulus fuscus (assembly GCA_034700285.1). Classification (NCBI taxonomy): domain Eukaryota; kingdom Metazoa; phylum Arthropoda; class Diplopoda; order Julida; family Blaniulidae; genus Proteroiulus; species Proteroiulus fuscus. The sequence goes on from JAQIXP010003289.1 coordinate 121, forward strand.
TATTATTGGCGCAGAAATTAATATCTAGTAATTGCGTACTGTTTAAAAATAACTTGTTTCAAAGTGAGACTGTCCCTTTAAAAGAGGGGGTTTCTAGCTCAAATCGATGGCTTAATTAACAAGTGGCGAATGAGCCAATTTGTCAAACATGAGATAAGTGAACAATTGTGATCCTGGAAATGTCCCTAATTGACCTAACGTTACAGAAATTACTGTAACCAATAATTGTTAAAGTTAGAGAAGTGAAGAGTAGCGAATATCCAACAAGGTATCATTCCTAAAAGTTTAAAGTGGCGAATGATACCATTCGTTAGTTTTAACTTTTAAACAATTGTTCGTGACATGGATTTTTATAACAGTAGAAGTAGTGCTACTTTTTTTTGCATTCACTTTATTCAATTGGTAAACTAAACTCATGGTGACTACTAACCTGGAAAACCTGGAAATCTCAGGGAATTTTATATTCAACCTGGAAAACCTGGAAAATTTAGGAAATTTTGAATTGAAACCTGGAATTTTTCAATATCCATCTTTTTATATTGTATTTTTTAAACATTATCATGAAAATCAGCACAAAAAATGATTTGCCTAATTGGCTGCTGCAAAAATCAAAAATGATATCTTAACTCTTTAAATGGAAAGCAAAGGATTAGGTTTAAAATTTGTGCATTTCATTTATTTCATTGAACATAACACCATCAAAATAAATGTCTTTTAACCTTGAAAATGTGAAAAGGACCCTGGAAAACCTGGAAAACTCAGGGAATTTTATTTAGCCTACATACATTTGTAGTCACCATGTAAACTGGATGTGCACATTCGCTACTTTACACTTCGCTTTCCTGTAGACTTAACCGAAGTCAAACTAACGAATGTGCTTTTTTAAACCCTTTTATTTCTCAAATTACTTAATTAATTGCATTAATTTAAATTATTTAACAAAAAATTGCACATTCCCTATAAAATATATATTGTTTCATCTGTTCACCAAATTTCACCCTTTCAACATTTTTTGTATCCAAATTATACCTTTTTTCCATAGAAAAGCTATTATCTCGAAAGCAACTTCTGACTCATTCGCTACTTCTGAATTAAGCCATCGAAATTATCCTAAAATGTTCTCTGTGCGACAAAAATACCTGAATTATTCCTATTTTATTTGCAAAATATTTCTGCATATTTGGAAAAAAATTCCTGTAATATTTTTTATGTTTTTGGGGAAAAAATACCTGTAACATGACCAGTTGTGCCTCCTGGGGGAAACTCTTTAGACTAGGGACCTGCCGGTCATCTTCCATATATAGGCCTATCAATTTACCACAGCAAACATTTGAATATGAGGCATGTGCAATCCAATTTGTGTGTCTCGATGTTTTATGTCAGTTACGAGATTCTAGGTTTCAAAAATTATTGAAACAGAATATTTTAACTTTTTTAAATTGTTTATATATATTTAATTTTTGTGAGTTTATGTGTATTGTTGTGAGTCCTATGGCTTGACTATGACCGAATCGATTTTGGCAGAGCTTAATTTTCTCATCCAGGTCTTGCAAGTTTACTGTACATTAATTCTAGTAATCGTTTACTATAAGGTGATATGGCCACAAGGTGCAATGTGTATTTATTTGTAAACTATAGTCAAAATATTGCAATTTTTTCCCATCTCTAACTATGCAGTGAATAATAAACATTTTCAAGGCTGAAAACATCGTAAACCATATTACTATTATTATTTTTATTTTGGACTCGGGATAGTTTGCACGTTTGCATGATTTAAGTACATGCAAATTATACCGTAGGAAACAATTCCCATTTTTAGTATCAGTTTTTAATTAGCGGTTTGCAAACTTTTTGCATGTTGTAGTTGGGCAACATGGGTGAACCCTGTTGTGAAATATGTAGCAGGTTCAATGGTTAGTGACGTCGGTTTCTTGCGCATTGGTGATGGGTTTGGTTATTTATGGTTAATGAAAGAGTGTAGGCTTATTCATTTGATACTTTCTTGTTATCCTCGCCATTTATAGTCTAAAGATTAGCCATTTTTGTTTATCAGAAAAGTGCAAGAAAATATACAAGTAAAAAACATTATACACTCCTCTGATATGCAAATCAAAATAGAAAATTCGCATCTGAAACGCAAGTGTGAGGCATAATGTGCATATGTATTTCAAAATACATCTATTTGACCTCTTCTGAAAAGCAATGAATTAATGTCGAAATGGTTCTACTCATTCTGAAAATGTATTTTGCTATATATTATTGCAAAATGCTTCATGTACTGGCTGAAGTGCATGCAGTGCAAAGCGCTTTATCTCGTTCTGAAAATGTATTTTGCAATATATTTCAAATTTCATCATGTCATTTACAAAACATTTGCTTTTCTACTGACTGAAGTGCAGTGCAAGGGGCTTCATTTTATTCGGAAAATGTATTGTGCAATATATTTTTTAGTAGTTTACATCATATTGCAATGCTTTTGAAAGCATTTGATTCTATGCTTACTGAAGTGCAGTGAAAGGTACTTCATCTCATTCTGAAAATGCATTTTACAATATATTTCAAAAAGCTTCATATTGCAATGCAGAGCAAATCAAACAATTTGCTTTTCTACTGACTGAAGTGCAGTGCAAGGGGCTTCATTTTATTCGGAAAATGTATTGTGCAATATATTTTTTAGTAGTTTACATCATATTGCAATGCTTTTGAAAGCATTTGATTCTATGCTTACTGAAGTGCAGTGAAAGGTACTTCATCTCATTCTGAAAATGCATTTTACAATATATTTCAAAAAGCTTCAGATTGTAATGCAGAGCAAATCTTTTCTACTAACTGTAGTGCAGTGCTAGGGGCTTCATCTCATTCTGAAAATGTATTGTGCAATATATTTTAAAATGTATCATAGTATAATGCAAAAGTTAAAACATTTGCTTTTCTACTGACTGCATTGCAGTGAAAGGGGCTTCATCTCATTCCAAAAATGTATTTTGCAATGTATTTCCAATTGCTTTATGTCAATTTCAAAAAGTTTGTTTCGCTACTGGCTGAAATGTAGTGCAAGGCACTTCCCTCTCCTTGTATTTTGCAATATATTTTAAAATGCTTTACATCGTAATGCAAAACATTTGCTTTTCTACTGCAATTATCCTTACTGCAACATGCTTGGAATGATTTTTTTCTGAAATGCAAAATGCATTTAAAATGTCCCAAATTACTTTTTACACAAGCATTGTACTATCCAGTACATCCTCTTGTTGGTTGATATTACATCAGTCAAGGATTCATGTTTCTTTTCTGTATTGCATTGCACTGCTTGTACAAAACTACTACCGAAAGCTTAATTTTTTTTTCTATAAAAAAAAATAAATAAAATAAAAAACAATATGGCGCTTAAAGTTGAAAATTTTTAATCAGGCCACATGTATTTTGCTTTGTACCTCATAAATTGGGGGAAAAGTCCAAAAAAAGTTGGACATTATTGATTAAGGTGGATTTAGGTTAAATGGTATTGCACTTCCATATTTGGTTTTCAACTATATTCAGTTTAGCAAAAATGCATTAAACTTGTTGTGTTGGGCCTGCCACCAGCATATACACCTTTACGGCGTTACATAACTAACCAAAATTTGATCATTAGACCACATTAGCACCATTTTAAATTTAATAGCCAGTAAAAATTTATTAACTTGGCCAAGCAAAAAAAATGGCGGAATGTCTTTTTTCAAGAGCTTCCAACGTGTAACCATGTCGAGTTTTAAAAAGTGAGAAAGAAATCTTGGAGCCATGATAGGCATTTTTTGTACTTGTTTCCATGTAATAGCATTATAAAGCACGCTATATTTTAGCAAATAAGTGGCTATAAACTCACTGTAAATCCGCCGTTAAAATGGCCACTAAAGTTTTTAACACGTTTTTCATAGAATAAAGTTCCCGCAAATTTTGGTCAGAATCTTGCTGGTTTACATTTTGTGGCCCACATGTTGGCCTCAATGCTTGGTAAAAATATTGGAATTATACTGAGTTTGTTAATCGTAATTTATAGGCTATAATGGGAACGGAAGGAGTTAGTTTGATTTGACTTATTTTGATTTTTGGATATTCGACAAAAGAATAAACTGAGAAGAGCAGGAGAAGCTAACCTGTAATGAAAACATCCCCATGCAAACTTGATATATTTAAAAAGATAACTCATGTATTTTCAAAATAATTTGGAAATATATTTTGGTCCATTTTAATTCTCCAGTTCACTGTTATGTTGAACAGGGTATATCATGTGATGGTTTTAAAAATGTGGAGAAATATTTTAAAGTATGTTTTGATATATCAAGGGCGGTTCCAGAGAAGTAGTTGGGGGTAGTCCATCCTTTGGAGTCATTTGTGGGGGAAGGGGGGGGGGTTAAGGGGGGTAGGCTCTGCTGAGTTGCAAAATGGATCGCCACCTGGTGGCCAAATTGTCATAGAATTTGGGGCAATAGTAATTCAATTATGTAATTAATAATAGGCCTACTTGTTTTATGTTATATTTTTGTAAAATTGTGTTTTATAAATTGTATGATCGGTCCATTTATTGAATCCTCCAGTTCACTCTTTTGTTGACAGAGTAATGCTAATAACTAATATTAATAAGTAAGGACAACTCGATGGCTTAATTCAGAAGTAGCGAATGAGCAAAAAGTTGCTTTGGAGATAATAGCATTTTTATAGAAAAAAGGTAAAATCGAAATAAACAATGTTAAAAGGGTGAAATTCGGTAAACAGATGAAACAAAATAAATATTTTGTAGAGAATGTGTTAATTTTTGTTAAATAATTAAATTAGAAAATTAATTAAGTAATTTGAGAAATAAAAAGCTTAAAAATGCTCATTAGCTAACTAGTTTGACTTTGATTAAATTTGTAGGAAAGCAAAATAAAGTGCAAAGTAGCGAATGTGCACTTCCACTAGTTTACCTTTTGAATAAAAAGTGAAAGCAAAAAGTGTTATAAAAATCCATGTCTCCAACAAATTTGAAAAAGGTGAACTAACGAATGGTACCAATCACTAGGGATGATACCTTGTTAATTGGATTTTGCTACTCTTAATTTCTGTAACTTTTAACAATTATTGGTTAAATTAATTTCTGTAACTTTAGGTTCATTAGGGACACTTCCAGGATCACAATGGCTCACTTATTTCATTTTTGAAAAATTGGCTCATTCGTTACTTGTGAATTAAGCCATCGAACTAATGAGTTGTCAAATAAGGCGCCACCATCATTATGCATTTTCCTTCCATTCTTCATTGCTAGAGGATGTGATAGTGTAGCCATTATTTTAAATGTTGTTCATCATTGACCATAGATGGCGTTGCATTAGCTGTAGATTTTTTTAATGTTTGCATTTGTCTCTGACGTCATATGCTTTCATGAAGCTGACCAATATGTAGTTTCCATTGCTTAGGGAATTAAGGTTTTTTTCTCGTCAGAATAGGATGAATTGAGTGCAGGGCTTTGATTTTACTTTTACTCCTATTGATTTGGGCACATTGGTTTGGAGTGCTCCAAAACAAGGAAAATTTAAGGTCAGCAAATAGTTGGGTAAACTATGACGTCTTCTTTTTGGGGATTTTTTATAATTTACTTTTAACTGGATCGCAAGTATTTGTTATTTCCTTTTACTAATGTTATTCAAAGCAAACTTGTGCACAATAGTCCTGAAAAGCACTTTGATGTATACTTAAAAGTGACAAGAATACGTCCATTAACATTGTTATTTTGCCATCCGTTTTCCGTATTTATTGTGAAATTACAGGGGTCCCACTCACCTGGAAAACCTGGAATTGTCAGGGAAGTAGGGAACAACCTGGAAAAGTCAGGGAAATTTAAAATTTTCATGCAAAAGTCAGGGAAATTTGCATCAGCTAGTAAAGTGCCAGCCTTAACTTGCCATAATTTCAAAGCTTAATTGGTTATGATACAGCACAAAAGAGGGCGCATCTGGGCACACTTCTGTGATAACAGGGATTTCCCCTTTAGTATGCTAAGGGACTTTTCTCTTTTATTATTATATGCATGAAAAGACATAAGAAATTAATATCAATATTTCTGACTGGATGCTTACCTAGAGGTAAGTCAGTGGGGATTTGGTGTAGCAATTCAACAAACGGTATGCATATATTCTTATATGCAAATGCATTTTTGGTTAGTATTTATCATAGGAATGGCTGGAAAGAAAAATGTCTCAATATTGATTGGTATAATCCAAGTCTGAATGTCAATTGGTCAAAATGGTTGAAAAATATTGAAGATAATCCATTTGATGCTTATACTGCACATTGTGCTCTTAAGAGTATTTCCCTAATATGGGAAGACAAACCATTGTAAGCAATGTCAAAGGTCCACAACATTGTAACTGTTAAATTTTGTATCCATTTTATTCTATAAACATTTTTTGACAACGTCAGGGAATTTTTTCAAAAACCTGGAAAAGTCAGGAAAGTTTAAAATTGAATTTCAGAGGGAACCCTATGAAAATTACCCTTAAAGAGTGGAAACATTTTGATAAAAATGTGTTTGGGATGTGAAAAATTAGAAATAAATGAAAAGTGATGTGAAAAAAGTAGGTTTCCCTGTTACTTCCCTTGTTTATGCTAAAGTAAGGGATCGGATGTGTCGATGCCATGAAATGCTTGCAAGTTAAGTCACGAGGTGATGCCACACATTTGTCACTCTCTCAAGAGTCCTAAATATTTTGTTCCACAAGTTATTCTCCTGAAAAGTTTATATCAAAATTGCAAAAAGCTCAATGGGCTTTGATCCCTCGCTAGGGGGAGGCACCATCACACGTAACCGTTAGAATCCCCAAAACAGTGTCAATTTTTGCTGAAAGATGAGCAAATTATATGGCTGTGGGAAAATTTTCTCACCAGGTGTCAACACTTGCTACACACTAGTTAGCAAAAGCTTATAGCGCTCTACAATGCAAAAATATTGCCAGGAGATGGCGTAAATACAAAATGTGTGAAAAAGTGAACCAATTTTATTTAGACAAAAGTTTTGAAAGTTTATCAAAATATTTAGCAATTTTTTAATTTTTTAAATTGTTTGGTTAAAGGAACAGTCCCACCTTACCTCAAGCATTTTTTTGCAAGAAAGAGGGGGGGGGGGGAAACAAGAAGAGAGTAGAAATTAAAATTTAATTTATAATAACCATTCAACAGTTATTAAATTTGAAACATGCCAATGTGGACTAAAATTCTCGATGGTTGATAGTAGCCATGTTGGAAGTCATTTTGTCAATCCCTCTAGTAATAACCTTGATGATCTACAAGTTTTTGCGTAACAGAGAATGCCCATAACTATTCCATAGCGATAAATTGAAGCCAACTTGAACTCCCTTTGCACGCAGCGCCATTCTGCCTGGGTGGGAGACTGTTATAAAAAATGGCGCCTATCCTCTTTTTTTTGGAAACATCGTGATTTCTAAATTATGACATGCAGGGGAACTGAAATTATTAATAAGACTGCTCTTCTTTATTATTAATAAACTTGATTTTAAAGATTCATTTGTCACAATGTGGGACTGTCCCTGTAAGTGCGCCCTCTGGAAAATTTGTTAAATAATGCACTTGCGCTGCCATGCAAAGGTCATTTATCTTGCCCAATATTCATACACGATCAATACACTTTCTCGTATATTTGACACCCTCCCTTAATTCGGGGATAATCGATTTTATGTAAGTATGCAAACTTATCAATCTCCCCTACATTGGCACAATGTTACCAGGCTATTTTTTTTTTCTTTCTGGAATTTCTATTTTGAAATGAATTTGAACTTAAGGGCAGTTCCCTATGTGATGTTGTGCTGCAGGAAAATGCATGGACTGGTATTATCCCCTTCCTTTTTTTTTGCCCACCCCCACATACATTTATAGGACCCAAGCAATCCATAAGTTAAAGATAAAGCTGGCCATTACCATATACTGAAAGACCAAAACATAAGGAGGGGGAAAAAAATTGCAATACAATCAAAATCATGAATTTTAAACTCATATTTCATCGGAAAAGTGCGGCTCTGACGCCTACTTTTGAATAATAAGTTGGCTTTCGAGGTTACCTTTGCCTGCCAGGTTGCAAACTGAGGTCAGAAATGATAAATAGCACAGGCAGAAAGGGTGATGGAGGCCCTGCATCTGCTTTGGTTTTTTTTATTTGTGGTTTAATTTTAAATACGCATTTTGATGTTGTTTTTGGTTTGCAGCTACGTTGTTATTATGGGAAAATGGATTTGTGTATTGGCCTCACTTATATAAACGGTAATATGGAAATTACCCGCTGTTTTCCTCCTCCTTGCTGCATTTTTTTAAGTGGCGCCATCTTGGGGCTCGATGAGCAAACGCTTTTTGTTGGCAGCATGCATACCATTAGCGCTGCAGGGTTTTGTCATTTTTGGCATTTATCTGGGTATTATATGCCATTATATGGGTAAATGGCCGTTACTCACGATTGTTTTCCATCATACTGCATTTTTTAAGTGGTGCCATCTTGTGGTTTCATGCACAAACGCTTTTTGTTGGCAGTGTACCCTTTAGAGCTCTATAGGGTTTTGTCGTTTTTGGCATGTATCTAGGTATTATATGCCATTATGTAGGTATTTACCTTGAAGGAATAAGGGCTACTTAAATAGCCATTCATACAACATTTTTTAAGTGGCGCCATCTTGTGGTTCTATGCACAAACGCTTTTTGTTGGCAGTGTAGGGGCCTACCTTTTAGAGCTCTATAGGGTTTTGTCGTTTTTGACATTTATCTAGGTAGTACCATGCCATTATATGGATAAATAACCCTTATTAATTACTTACCTCCTTCATACAGCATTTTTGAAGTGGCGCCATCTTGTGGTTCTATGTGCAAACGCTTTTTGTTGGCAACGTACCATTAGCACTGTATAGGATTTTGACGTTTTTATGACATTTATCGCTGTATTATATTATGCTTTTACATGGGTAAATGGAACTTTCCCATTATTTGCCTACTTCATATTGCATTTTTTAAAGTGGCGTTATCTTGTGGCTTGATGCACAAACGCTTTTTGTTGGCAATGTACTGTTAGAGCTCTTTATGGTTTCAATGTTTTTGCCATTTATTTAGTTATTATATGAGGAAATTACCCAATACTTTGTTGGCAGCACACCATTAGAACTAATCTTATCTTATTTTAGTATTATAGGCCTATGGGCAAATGGGAATTACTAATTACTTTCCTCCTTTATGCGATGCGTTTTAAGTGGCGCCAGCTTGTGGCTTGAAGTGTAAAAGTATTTTGTTGGCAGCTTACCATTAGAGCCATATAGAGTTTTGACGATTTTGTCCCTTGTCTATAAGTATTTGGCTTATTATAAAAGCGAGGTTTTAAGTTTTTTTCACTGCTGTTGACTTATTGATGAGTAAGTTACTAGATTGCTTTAGGAAAAGTTTGGGAAAGTCAGTGAAATTGCAAGAGAATTTGGATTATTGAAGTGTTAAATACATGGAACATTGACCCCATTTAAAACAACTACATGGAACAGTCTTTATTGTATTGATGATTCACCGTTTTTCGATTTTACATTGCACTTTTATTTGGCGCCATCGTGTGGTTCGAAGTGGAAACGTTTTTTGTTGACAGGTTTAACTTGTACATTATTGATCTTTTCATATGTTTCGGGGAATAACAGCAAGCCATAGGCCTACAAATAGTGCTAAAACTATAAGTCCTTGCACGTAGTTACCTGACCAAGGCAGTGATCCTTGGGTCAAGTTTGACCAAATGAATTTTGTTTGGTCATGTTAGCTATAGCCAAATGATGTTTGTAATAAATTGGAGGTATTTCATATATGTGTAACCCGGTACAGTTACAAGTTTTTTTTTTTCATTTTGGAATAATATTATTTGGTACATGAAGGGTTGTTGCATAACAATTTACCTTCTTGTTATTAGGACCCCCTGCGATGACTTACACTTTTGTTAACCAAAGGGGTTGGTTATTCGGCGCACTTTATCCGTGTAATCATTTTTCATCGGTTGTTTGTTTGTTAGTAACAAAGTAAGGAGCAAAAAATGCAGTAAATTGAAATATACAGAGGCAAATTGAATTTTATTGAACCCCTAGTGCACAGTATTCTGGTTTAAAAAAATGCTTGTTAAAGTTTGTAGTTAAACTGTTAGTCTGGGGAGAAGAGGAATGAGCAAGGAAAGTCAGGGAATTAGAATTGGTAGTCTTTGAAAAGTCAGGAAAATTCAGTAATTGACCATGGGAATGGGATGTTGACCCTATCATTTATGAAACTTTACTTGCAAATTGCAAATTCAACATTATGTTAGCAAGCATCTGATTTCTACCGAAAAATTGTGCTTAGTCATGAGTAACCCTTGGTTCATATTAAGTTCAATATGGTTATAACCTAAGACCAGGATACTGGCTTTAAAATGCCAAATGGACCAGTATGTGCAATTTGGAAATTTATTTTGGAACTGGTACTTATGTATGAAACTTTACTTGCAAATTGCAAATTCAACGTTATATTAGCAAGAATCTAATTTCTACTGAAATATTGTCTAAAATTTGCTTGGTCATGAATAAACTTTGGTTCATATTAAGTTAAATATAGCCAGAACCTATGTCAAGGATACTGGCTTTAAATATGCCAAATGGACTAGTATATGCTGCATGTATTTGGAAATATCTTAAAACTGGTACTTATGATACTTGTTTGCAGACCATGGTTGGAATACTATGAATCAAAGGTAATTGCTGACCTACATTGGCATATGCTGGTAAGAATGTATGTAAAGCTGAACAGAACTATACATATGAGTATTAAAGTCACATTGCGAATAGTCTAATAAATTGGCAGTCTTACCTTGTTACAAGTTATTTTGAAAATAGTAATAAGAAAATAGTGGAGTTAATTATTGACATAATTCTTAAATAATGGATGGCGCCATTTTGCCAGATTAGTGAAAAATTAACTGGCGCCATCTAGGAGTTACTTTTGTAAATGAAGTCATTGAAAATGTTAACTTTTTACTCTTGTGAAATGAATGTGTATTGAATTCCTAAGATGGAACACAAAATTAAATGTTAATGATCAACTCAATCGGTAGATGGCGCCACTTCGATGGCTTAATTCACAAGTGGCGAATAAGCCAATTTGTCAAAAATGAGATAATTGTCCCAATGGAATCCTGGAAGCTAAAGTGTCCCTAATGAACCTAAAGTTACAGAAATAAATTTAACCAATAATTGTTAATAGTTACAGAAGTGAACAGTAGCGAATAACCTACAAGGTAACATTTCTAAAAGCTAAAAGTAGTGAATAATACCATTCGTTAGTTTACATTTTAAAAATTTCTCAAGACCTAGATTTTATTAAAATACAAGTGGCGAACTTGACAATTTTCGCTCATTTTTTTGTTTACATTCTTTTTATTCAATAGGCAAAGTAATGGGTGCACATGCGCTACTTCACACTTAATTTATTTCGCTTTCCTGCAAAATTAATGAAAGTCAATCTGGCGAATTGGCATTTTTAAGCCTTATATTTCTCAAATTACTTAATTAATTTACTAATTTAAATATTTAGTAAAAATTACCATATTTCCTATAAAATATATATATTGTTTTATCTGTTCACCAAATTTCAGCTTTTTAACATTGTTTTTTTTTCCTAGTTATACCATTTTTCCATATAAAAAGCTATTATCTCAAAAGCAACTTTTGGCTTATTCGCCACTTGTGTTTTAAACCATCGATTTATTCTTATAAAAATGAATGCTTTGTATGAAAATCATTTCCAAACAAATGAAGCTCTTTCAGAAAATACATTTATTATATATGGGAAGTCCAATTAAAATTTCAATTCTCTTATAAGTTTTTTTGGCATTTTGTTAGAAAATAAATTGTAATAAGGTGCGACTTCCCCTTTAAATGATTATTTCATCTAAATAGTGAAGTTTTGGCTTCAACCATCTTCTTATTTTGTAAGGCTATTACCTATATAAGGAATACAATGGGATAGTAATATAGATACCTATATTATGTATTTTTTGTGTTTTTTAAAGGAAATGTTTGTTGTGTTTTAAGGGTTAGGATTCTCTAGATTGAGTTATGTATCTCAAAACGGATGAAACAATGCTAATAATAAATCAAACTTGCAGCATTGCTTTCTTTCCCATCATTTATTTCATTTAAAATCATTTTATCAACTCAATTCTTGTTGTTAATAGTTTTTTTTTCTCTTCCTCTTTCAGTTTTATTTCATTTTGAGGTGCCAGTTAACTGTCAATGGGTAATGGGAAGGGTTCCGAAAGGCAATGTTATACCGGGTAGTCAAATATTAGAAAAAAGTCTTAATAGAATCCAGAAAGACTAGACTGTAGATATACTATATGGAATGTAAATGTTATTCAATTTGCTAATATTTTCTGAAAATGCTCACATTTCAACTAAAAAAACGTTTGTTTACAAAATAGCTTATTTTCTGTAGGATGTAGCATGGCATATTGCGCCTTCTGGGGGTAATTATTTTTCATTCTAATTTTATCATAAATTTGAAAACAGGGGCCCGACTATCCTCAAACCTATTGGATACAGTTTTAGCAATAATTTTGATTTTTGACCTTAAAGGGAAAGTCCCACTTTGTACAAAGGGATGTTATTATGAAAGGAGAGGATTTGTTAATATGATAAATTCAATTGTTATGTGATGAAGTCATAAAACGTCATGCTTTGGTAAAGGTAGTAGAAGTCATGTAAGTCATAAGAAGTCATGTAAAGTCATGCTTTGACAAAGGTATTGAATGAGTTTTAAAAAATTGTATATAATCATAAGTCATAAGTTTGGTCAAATTCTTAGTGCTGCATTTGGAAAACTAGTGATTTTTCCATACCTAAGTATTTAAAGGGAAAGTCCCACTTTGAAAGAAATGGTTTGTAGGAAAAAGAGCACAGAAATTATAAAATTCATGGAAATTCCAATTTGGTTTGAGCCTACCAATCCTGAAAGAAATATCCTGTATGGATTTGGATGAAAATCCAACAGTATGTAACGCCCTCTACTGGATAAAAAACATCAGCTCTCACGAAACACGTACAGCACGTTTCTAAAGTCTAACAGTCTTCTAACAGTCCAACAGAAACGTTTCTAAAGTCTCTGTTGGCAGAAGCGA
>JAQIXP010003290.1:0-13301 GCA_034700285.1 Proteroiulus fuscus
TCCCTTAGATGCACGCCTGCCCCCCACCCTGGATCTGCAGACGTGCTATAAAAACAAAAAATTGAAGTGCATGAAAAGTTAATTTGAATACATGGACCCCTTAAGCACATTTCCATGTGGGCCCCAACTCCTCAATCCGCCCCTGGAACTACCCCTAAATTGCAAGTGCAGTTTATTAAATAATTCAAAATAGTTTATAATTTTAGTAGAAAATTGGCTGTGAAAATACCACCTTTTCCTAGGGCATCATTCTGGATACTCACGACATGCTATCAATTATTGAGTAAATAATTAAAATTCCTTATAAAATTTCTGTTTGACCTTGATGTCAGCAACATATGCATTAAATAAGTTGATTATGAACTTGGATTTTCAACAATAAAACAAATAGCAATACCAAAGTGTCCAATAACTATATAGTAAGTTATTTATTATATTTTCAAATATTGATATTTCATAATAGAATAGATTGTAAACTGCAATGTATTAGCAAGATTTTTCCAAGTAGATGTACCTCTTTGCATATAAGTATGCCATATACTGTGAAGCTTACCCAAATACAATCTAGGTGGGGTTTTTTAGTTGTTGTGAACTCTATGAAGTATCTGGGCATTCATATTACTATTTCTATATTACATTTCTATTTCATATTACATTTCTATGGAATGAGCAAATCATTAAAATGGTAAGTAAAGCAAATTAATTAATGTGTTTTGTTTAGAAAATATTTAGAAATTGTCCTACATTTGTAAAAAAAACGTTATAGAATGTTTAACATGGCTCCTGTTAGAAAATTATGCTCTAGTTTGGAATCCACACAAAATAATTCACATAAAGTCATTGATATGATACAACATAGAGCTGTTAGATTTGTAAAAGGTAATTATCAAAAGACTGCTAGTGTGACCAGGATGCTTCCTTCACTAAACTGGGAATCAAGCCCGTAGCCAGTGTAGCCATTTATCTCACTTAAAACAAGACTCTATAAGTTAGATAAGGTTTGAAACTACATATTTTGGCGGGAGACTTGTTGAATCAAATACTGCCAATCAGAGCTGTTTTAACAACTGAGATTAAAAAGCAGAGTTTTGGATAAATTATAGAAGTCTATAAACTTTAGTTTGGTTTTATGGTGCAGAGTCTCTAATAACACACTGTATCATCCTATATACTAATTAGTTTTTCCTATTCATCCCATATGAAACTGCAGGTGTCCGATCAAAGCAAAGTTCAGAGAAAGTAGAGTTGAAAGAATAAAAAACAATATTAGCAAACCCACTGAGGAAGGATAGTTGAAAACTAATTCTGCAATATTAACAAAGCTGTAACCAGTTCCTATTAAGAGTTTTTAAAGTCAAAGAAAAGTTAATGTATAGTTCACAATAAAGTTGGCAATTCATTATCCTGTTTAAATTTAGCACATGTGGATGAAGATTGTATTATTTTACAGAACAATAGTCAGAGATCCACATCCTCTACAATTTTCAATTATAATTATCAATTAATGCAATTGTGAAACTTACAAGTTAGTATAAAATATACATTTGACAATACATATAAAAATGATGCATTTGACAAATCTGCACTGCTTATGTGGAACATGGAAGATGATGGCAGAATGTTCTATATTAATAGCTTATTTTTTTCAATTAATTTTCTTTATATTTATAACCTAAATTGAGGCAGTTTCTTCCAATTAATATAAATGTAGGTAATAAAAATAAAAAAATATGTAGTCCATAGTGACCAATTACATTATTTTTAACAGGGGAAACTCTACAAATGAGGAAAACATTAACAGTGCAGTGGAGAGATCAACCAAGGACTAAGTAAACGTTTAGCACTGTTTTAGTCCTTTTTGGTCTCTAATTTAGTCTGGAGTTTCAGATTATAGTTTTAAAATAATACTTTAAAATAGCTTTAAAATAAATCATGACAACATAGATTCAAGCTCCTGTTCTTTTCTCCTTTTCTTGATCTGTCCATGTCTTAGCATGAAGAAGAAAATGGGGTTACCAGTTACCACCTTCAATTTTTTAAGAAAATGGAAATTGTTTAGTGTTCAATCCTAGGTCCTTGCAGTCATTTTGACGCCAAGTTCGACATATAGTACGACTTGTAGTTATGGAGAAGTAGCATAACAAAGTTACAAACATTATGAAACATATGTTTAAGAGAATTATTGTAGTTAGATTTACAAGTTTAGAAGCTATATCACATAGACAACCATCATTACATTTGTACAATAATAAACCCTGGATATCAGCAGGTGTGACTTTCTTGCTCAACTGCTCAACAATGTCAAGACAAGTTCAGTTATTGTGTTTCTAATACAAATGTAATCTATAGTTAAGCCATTGATTTGTACTTGCTACCTGTATTTTATGTTCCCATTGCAAATCTTTCTACATGTAATAGTGTACATACAGGTTAGACTGAAATGCAGATGTATTGATTTGCAAATAAATTGAATAAAATCTTTAAAAAACCCACAATAAGAAATGCATTTAATCTGATCTGTGCATAACTGGTAATACCACTTTCGGTATTAGCAGTATTATACATACCTACTCAAATTTTCTTTAATTTCGAAATTCCTGTTTTAGAAATTTTTCCAAATCAAAATTTATTTTTCATTTCTTGGAATAGGAAGGCAACCAATTCCATAGCAAAATTTAGAACTGTATCAAAAACTGATTTGGTCAAATGTCATTATATCAACATTTGGCCTGAGCCGCCCTAATTAAAATTTGGTAAGATTTTATTAAATCTGTGCTTGCTTAACTTGATTTAAATGGATCCTCTTTGATTTGGCCTGATCTGGACTTGATCAGGATCACTGCAATCTAGCATAAAATCTGTTCATGTTTATACCCGTTTCAAGCATGCAGTAAGCAAATAGTGGTAATTTACATTGATTTTTGCCATTAGCAATGAAACATTTTATTATTATTTTAGCACTCAAGGAAATCCTCCAGGGAGCGCAATCATCTGTTAGCAATATTTACCATGACAACTCTTCGATCCAAGTTATTTCTTCACCCAGTAACACATTTATAAGGCTAATTTAAGCATTAGTAAATTGATTAGTATTATGTTGTTGCAGTGACGATCCAATAATGGATTTAACATGACCCATTTTGTTCAGGAATTTTCATGCATTTTATAATTTTAAGAAAGTTTGAAGGAGATTTAGTTGTATTTGTGAACATGTTGAATTCTTGGAATGTTTCAGCATTTTAAGGACACCAAAAAGCTACAAATCTAGGCAAATAAAATGGACCGAAGTCAAGGTTTGTTTGAATTATTATTACACGCAGTCAATCACAATTGTCAGTAAATGTCGATAAGGACATTTCTGGTAAAGGTTTCAGGAAAGAAACGTACCACATTAAATTTGAATACATTGCACTATTTTTGCATTAAAAGTATTCTCACTAACAAGTAAGTAAAAGTAAAAATTTTGCCGGTGCAGTAAAAATGCATTCAATCACTGCAATATTTAAGCGAAATAACACTACAATTATGTAATTATATTTTAGTTTAACAAAGTTACAGATTCATTACAATTAATGCAATTAAAGCGATTTTAAAATTCCTTTATTTTGTTCATGTAATCTCGAATTAAATGCATTTATTGTGCTACAAAAGTGCAGATCTGTGAATTTATCAGTCATTTTTTGTTATGAAGAATGAATATTGATTATTATATTATTATGGTGGTAAATTGTGTAATCTGATGTAACATAGAATTTATTTTATTACCAATTTTATTCTAAATTTTTCAGTTTGAAAATGTTGGAATACAATTTCTTAAGGAATCACTTAAAATTACCAAATTTCATGAAGCATAAATACGAGTATCTGCAAATTGGTTAACTATTTCCTGGTAAAGTGCAGGCTTGAGTATATAATAACCTCTAGTTTACATTACAAGGGATCATATCAGGGCAAATTAGCAGAACTATTACAAAAGTATTAAATTAGTATTTGCAAATTAGTTTTTAACAGTAACTTTTATATATGTTTTGGTATTATTTTAAAGGTGATACAAAGGTGTATGCTACTTAGGAAAAAAAAATGCTACTGCTATTTTACTTGAATAATAACCACTTTTATAATAAACTAGAGGTTATTATTGATTTCATAAAATGGGCTAGACCTACTTTCAATTATATTGTTCCAGCACGTACTCATTATGAAATGTTATTAATTTTTACTAACATTATTTTCTGTAATTCTAATTTGTACTTCCTTTTCATTTCAGGATAATAATACTTTATTCATCATCTTAAGCAAAAAAAATCGCCAATTATGTCTACTTTGGTGCATTTCCTGTTAATTCTGTAAGCATTTCTTTTCTGTATTTTATGGAAATCCATGCACAACTTTTAACTGACTTTAGTCGTTAGCCACTCTCTAGACTGATTCCAAAGGATATATTTTTTCTGTAATTTTTTTTCTTATTTTTTGGATAACAATTTTACTGCAGTTGTGTTTCATAAAATTGTTAGAATTAAACAGCTTGGCAGCAAAATTATTGCAGTTTACACAGGTCTATTGCAGACTGCAGTAAATTTGCGATATTACTGCAGTGTATTTTTCACTGTATAGTCTACTGGCAAGATTTACAGACATCAAAATAAATTAACTCATTACTTAATTATCAGCATACATTCATAAATCATTACAAATTTCATGATTTGTTTACTGTTTTACCAGGTTTCATGTGAAATTTTCTCCAAACGGTATCATAATGGATTGTAATCCCTGAGGTGCTGGATATCCTCGAAGGTTATTTTTGCAACCAGAATTTTAGCTCACTATGGCTGCAGTTCCAGAGACCGTCACCTTTGTCATCATCTTCAACGAATCCGACTTTTTCAACCCCAACGACCTGAACGTCGGCCAACCGCTCTACGTTCATGGCTACACCGACATTGTACTTCTGTCCATCATGTTGATAATCTCTTTCCTGTGCAATATCTTAGTAATCGTCACAGTGGTGAGCCATCGCTACCTGCGACAGACGTCATTTTACATGCTCCTGATGCTGCTGGCCAGCGTGTTTCTGACAGACTGCCTGTTGAATGGATCCTTGTCCCTAGCCTACATGAGTCGCATGGTGTGGAACATGGGCACCTTCCTGTGCCAGGCGAATACCTTCACCGTGCAACTGGTGACCTCAGTGGTCCCATGGTTAGTCGTGCAGGCAGCCATCGACAGGTATGTGTGTCTTCACAACTCAGAAATCTATCGCAACTACTTCACGGTGCCCAAGCAAATCCTAGTTTCAGGGATCCTTCTCGGGCTCTCTGTCCTAGGTGCTGTCCCGTATCTTGGCGAATTTCTGCCGGTCCGTCCATTCCCGGCACGCATGGCTTGTGGATCCGCAAATGTGTCCAGCAATCAGCAAGCATATACATTTGTTGTCGTGGTCATGGTGTTCCTGGACCTGATCCCCGCAGCCGTCATTTT
The DNA here is from genome assembly GCA_034700285.1 of Proteroiulus fuscus. NCBI lineage: Eukaryota > Metazoa > Arthropoda > Diplopoda > Julida > Blaniulidae > Proteroiulus > Proteroiulus fuscus. The sequence continues at coordinate 5,479 of JAQIXP010003290.1, forward strand.
AATTTTTGTCGTTATTTTTGCACACAATCTCATTTCCGATCGACGTGAGAAGCTTCGAGCTCAAACCCGTTCCTGGCTTCAGACGGAGAGTGCAGTTGCCAAGCCACTCCTGTCTCACCACGATACCCGAGCTCTCGGTGTATGGCTTGCAATGGGAGGCTGTTACGTGGTGACCATCTTACCGTATGTAGTTCACAGCATCGTAGAACAGCTGAGTCCGGTAGCAGAAATGGCGGACACTAGCCAATGGGAGATGTGTCGGACCCCCAATACAGATGCCTTCCTAGCATGGTTGCGTTACCTGGCTAACTGGCTGCACCCGGTCGCCATCTTGGCATTGCACGAGGACATCCGGCAGGAGACCATGGTGCTGTTGACAGCTTGGAACACAGCTTCAGTGGCAACAGAGCTTGAGGAGCTTCAGACGGTTGGGATGAGTAGGTCAGCAGGACAATCAAAATGGGGATTCTTGAGCTTAAGCATTCGGGAGAAGGTGGCACCCTCCACACAGACAGATGCATTTACGCCAGTGCTGTTCCCAACTCCTCATGGCTTGTTTTTGCGGCACACGGTAGGAAAGGTAGGCATTAGGTTTGAGTACACCATGTGCGATAACTTTGCAGAGTGCTGCAATAATCTACCAGAACCTAAAGCTCCTCCAAAGACTGATAGTGGATATGGTAGCAGGAAAGAGGTCCGTGACATTGGCATTTTGGATACAGCTCAGGAGAGACGGTCCCAGAAACACTCATCTTCAAGAGCAGAACTACCACGTTCTGTTAATAAATCCCTGGGTCAAAACAGGAAAAGAAAGATTCCCAACTCAACAAGGACTCAAAGGAATTCTACCAACTATCTTAGATCTACTAGGGTGGTACCGAAAACAAAAACTACGAGATTGACAAGACGTCTGCCACTAAAGACTTCAGCCATTTTGAAAGCAGAACCCATTGAATCAAAGCGATACAAGCAACATTAGGACCTGATATAAATTTGTTCAATTTATGAAGTTGTTAACATTATTTTAAGAGCGAGCTACAAGAGCGATAAGAGTGAGCTATTGATGTAAAACATCAATTAATAACTGTACATGAAAAAATTCTGCAGAATTCAACACTTTTTCACATAAAATTTAGGCTGAAAGTTTTTCTAAATAGTATGCAAAATTATGTAGAATAAATTCAACAGAAAAGGCACCTATTTTATGTCAAATTATGCAAAGATTTTTGCAAAAATCTGTTTCATGGGAATAGCACAATTTGGACTTTTTACTTACATGGGCTAAAGTGAAATAGCTATTTGAAATTCAAGATTAATTTATTCTATTTTTAAAAATGCTGTAAATATTTGCTTGCAGAGGTTATCCACTGCTTCAACACTAACCTTTAGCATACTGTAATAGCTGACATCATAGGCCACTATGCATTCAGTGATGGTTTGTGACGTCATATGTCAAATACAATGGTTACTTCTTAAGTGCTAATAAGAACTCCTGGTATTTATTTGACAAAATCCTATTAATTACATAGCAACACCAAATTGAGCTTTGTTTCCTTAAAGTTCTATTAAGTTAGTGAATATGAAGAGATTAGTCATGGTCATTTTTAATGACTTGAATTAAATGAAAAGTCTCACTGTACAAAGCGCTGCTTAATGAAAGAAGAGGGTGTTAATTAGAAAAATTCACTTAAGTCATACAATCTTAATGAATAAAAGAGAAGAGTTTAAATACCGTGATTTTATGAAAAATATTAACCAGTCATCCATCATTAAAATCATTAAAAGCGCACCAAGTGTACACTACTCATAAATCTCCAAAAAAGTATGCCCTATTAAAATAGAAATTGCAAAAATCAGAATTTACAATTTAGGTATTCCATCAGGTCATAGGCGTGCGCAGGGAGGGGGGGGGCAAGGGGGGGCACTTGGCCCCCCCCCTCCCCACAATGTGGGAAATGTGAGAAAAGTTTCCCTAAAAAACACATGAAAACAATGGGAAAAAAACACTATTTTAAAAAAAAATTGGAAGCCCCCAGACCCCCCAAGTTATAAAAGTACTCACAAACTGGACACTTTGCCTGTCTGGGTACATGTTTACCCCCCCCCCCCTTATCATACAACCTGCGCACGCCTATGCATCAGGTATTCCAGAGTTTAAGCATTATGGCACTTCCAATGTTTTAAATAAAAACTTTGGTTTTTCATTAAAAATAAGTTTAATTAAAAAAATATTTTTATTTTATTTATATCTTTTATTCTTAAAAATCAAGGCTTCTGCTTTACACATGAAGTCATAAAACAATTTTGAAAAGCACCAATTTATGTATAATTTATGTAATTCATCAAAAGTAATTTCTTCCAAGTAGTAAATATTGCATGAAACTTTAAATAATGTAAATAAAATGTCCGTGTTTGCATAGATGTGTTATTAAATTGATATATAATTGGTCCTTTTAACCCATGTGTGGACTAGACATCTTCTGGCAGCAACTCAGAAATTGTCATGACCACTTCTTTGGTTTAATAAGAAACTAATTATACATGTATATTTAAACAATTCATTTACAGTCAATTAGGTGAAGTGATGGTGGTGGTAGTAGTAGAGCATTAGGGCACAAAGCAACAAAGGCTATATGTTGTCCAAACATAGTCCAAAATGGTAACCTGATACTTAATCGACACATCGACATCATATCATTGACAGACATTTTTCCTCATTATTTAATTGACATGTACATTTAAAACAGATAAAAACTAATATAACCTTTAGCTTCAATTAACTACTTGTGAAACTCAAAATGATGTGCCAAACCATTTAGATAAGGTCGCTGTTATCATATCTTTTGTCAATTTTGCTAATTCTTTCTGCAGCTTTGCAGAATTTATTTTGTTTAAGAGCTACAGACTGTTCAGCAAATAATTGTGTGATGGTCAATTCTTCTAGATTTTGTGACTGCTTTAGCTTGTCAATAAATGTAAAGATAGAATGACGGCAAGCCACTATCGAAGAGAATTTTCTATACCATCCCTCAATTTAATCATGTCTTTGAAAGTCCCTCCAATATACCGTCATATTAGTTCCATATTTTAATGGCCTGTTGGTGCACGACATCTGTTTTCACAAAAGGGGCGGCCAATCCAAGTATCTTCAAAATATCCATCATAAGGCGTAGAACATCTTCATTTTCCACAAAAAACAGTGTATCAATTAGATTTTCAAATCTCAGCACGACATCAGGTATGAGAAGAAATTCCAATAACAATAGTTGACAAACATTGAGTGAAAAATCAGGTTCAGCAACATCAGTTTACTTCGCCAATAGATAAGGTACTGATTGAATTTTTTTTTAAATGCACTGGCCAAAAGGTAATTATTTTAATTTATTCAAATTTATTCGAATTTCATCAAATACTTCAGAAAATGCACCAAAGAGAGCTAATTCAAAGTCAGTCATAATTGTCTTTGGATTTATGCCAGATTTCCAAAACTTCAATTATTCCTAAACTCTTATGTATGTCACTTTAGTCTTATTTGGAAAGATACCAGTATCAAATTTCATTGTGTGACTATTGTCATCAGCTGAGTAAAGAGTGGTGGAGCTGTCTTAAATGTACGATCTCGGAACCAATGCTCAGCTGATGCATTTACATTCAAATTTTTTTTGTATAAAAATTAAGGATGTGATTTGAAACTCCTGCTTCACTATCAAAGAGTAGAAACTGTTCATCAGATGTTTTGTAGACCCACACTTTTAATAAGTTCTTTCTTTTTGGGTTCTCTCATTGTTGTAAATAAACCTTTTTTCCAAAAGCTGTTGCCCTCTTTTGCTGCTGGTAACAAATTGTAATGCTATCTTGATATTTTTTTTAAAAAAAAATAGTGAGTTATCAAAATGTAAAAAGAAATTTAAGGAAATTAAGATGGTCAATAACCCCATGTTCGCAAATGTCATTGGAATGTTATGAATTATGCAATGAAATGCATTTTCACAATATACAAAAATTCTTAATAATAGATAATTTACCTGTTGTAAATTATATTGCAAAATATTATCGCAATAGATGCAAATTATCAATTATAAAATATTTTGTGGCTTTTTACATTCATGGTTTACGTCACCAATGGGTATGACATTTGTCATGTGAATTGATTATGCATTTTGCAATGAAATTAATTTGTCAATGAAAGGTACATGTCGATGAAAAATATTACGATAGGCCTATTTTGATTTGACGAAATATCATTCGATTTTCCATCCTTCGATGAACAGTCATGCAAAATCGACAGAAACAAACTAACCATTTTTTTTTGATAAAGGCAAAATTATAATTCCATAAAAAGATTGCAGGCTTTCAAAAAGGAAAGCACAACAAGTAATGGAGGACAACCAGCATCCCCTAACAGGCCTCCCAATGACGGGGGCACCCACAAAGAAAATAAATTAGGCAAAGTAGTTTGGTAGGTAAGTAATTAATAAATAATTCTAACATCATTTGAAATCCCTTAACTAAGCATTTGGCTCTTGTTGCTACTTGAGCAACAATGTCACTGCTACAGTTCCAATCTCCTGACATGAGCAGCACCTTTTAAGTGATAAAGCACTTAAAAATACAAGTAATTGTCTAGCTCTGTCACCTTCTTTAGCTTAGGAGATTTTGGAGCCTTTGACTGAGAAGTCTGCTTCTTTTTTCATAAATTGGTTTTGGTAACATAGTTATCAAACTGAAGATAAACACCTTCAGTTAGATATAACTTTTTTCTTGGACAACTTTTACCACAACACAGCACAATCCAAATTTATATTACATATTAAGATATAATAATAATAATAATAATAACTTTATTGCTTTTTGGCTTTTGCTATGCAAGGGGGGTTTAGGCTACAACACTAAATAAGACAATAACAGCACAAAAAAAACTTGTCGATACACAAGAACTTTGAGAATATTCAATAGTTCAAAATGGAATTATTACACATAATGCATCTTTACATTATTCCATGGTTAGTTCAATTAGGTAATTTCTAAGTTTGAATAGCTTAGCAATTACATTATGAATTAGGAATGATCTTTCCTTATTAGCAACTCCAAAAGCATTTGCAAAGGATATCCTATTATTTGGAAAATTCAATTTTAAGAAGTCGGGTGAGTTTTGAATTCCTTTAAAATGAGGACAAACTTGAACTACATGGTAGAGATCTTCTGGAATGTCTTGCTCTGTGGAACATAGACCACAAGGGGTGATCTTGTCAAACCCAACATAGGAACCATTTAGGAATCTGGGAGTGCCAGAGATTCTTATCTGGGCTATGACTCTAAGAACTTGGATAGACAAATCAATTTGGCTGACAAAAGATGGTTTATCTTTGGTAACCAGATTTTTGTACTGGCTATGAAATTTTGAATTTAGCATAGGCTCTGTGTCTTTCTGAATAGATAAACTGATAAGTCTATCATGAATTATAGGTAGCATAGAGGTGGTCAAAGAGCCTGATTGTAATAGCCATAAGTAGGAAAATCCTCAGCAGTCAAGTTTATTTTTTAAAAAGGTACACCAGTTGTATTTTGCCATGGGGGTTGATAAAAAAGAGTTAAATATGCATTTTTAAGTAAAATATTATGTTCAGGATTTAGTATATGAACCCAAAATTTTAAGATTTGTATTTGAAAATTAATCTCTAGGGGTTGAAGGTCAAGTTCTCTTCTCAGGATATAACCTGGAACCATATTGTTGGTTTGGAGCAATCTTTGACCAAAGATATTTTGGCGTCTTTCATAGCTTGGATTGTTATAGTTTGCCCAAACTGGGGCTGCATAGTTATAAACTGATCTAACTAAAGTTTTGAAGAGATATGTCCTAGAGGACATAGATTGTAGTTTAAGCCTTGAGAAGATAGACCACATACAGTTAAGGGCAGTTCTTGCTTTTTTATATCTGGAATCCGATGCCTGACACAGGAATTTTTTTGCTGATAGAGGTATAGGCTACCAAGATAATTATAAGATTTACCATTTTCGATCAAATGTTGACCTAAATAGAGTTTGTCTTTTTTTGAAACTCTTCCTTCTTTTCTAAAAATAATGCATTTAGTTTTTGTTAAATTAATATTCAAATTCATGGACTTTTAATAAGATGAACCTTGATTTAGCTTTAGTTGCATCTGTATCTTAGAAATTTGCAGTCCATTAATAAAGATTTGATGAAGTTTTATTGGGTGTATAAATGGCAAATCAAGATGTGACATGAGGTCATAAATGTAAGCATTAAAAAGGAGGGGGCTTAGACGGTCACCCTGTAAAACCCCCTTATGTACTGGAATCGGGCATGACTCATCATCAGTAACAAAGACTTTTGCATCTTTATAGAAACATATTAAGATATATGAACTAGTATTAATAATTGAGCACATTCTCAATTATTCTGACATCCAACTGGTTGAGTTTGCCAGTCCATCTTCAAACTTAACTGACAAAAGCTACCTAGCAATTACGTCAAATTGTAGCATTTACAAAACCGGCATTTCAATATCATTAAGATTTCTTTCCACAAAATTAATTTCAAAGGTACTGTAGCAAGAATGGTGACTTGTGCCTTAATCTCCTTAAATCAGTAAATGCATAAGTCATCCATAGCCATCTTATTCCTAACCACCAAATAACCATGTCAGTAGACCAATTGTGACAATGAATCAATTGTCAAAATATTTATATTCAATCACAGAAAAGATAAAATGGCAAACATTTAATAAGATATTCTTCAAGTTATTAAAGTTCCCTTTCTTCCTGGCCTTCTTGTCTATACCCTTTTTTATTTGTGTAGTAGTAGCAAACCAAAACTGTAGTAAACTAAGTTGTTTCTTTATTTTACAAAAACTTAAGCAATGCTTCATCTGTGAAATTTGTGATAAACCTGAAATTCAAGGCAAAATTTATTTTACATGCAATGGAAGAAAATGAAGGCAGTGAGTTATTAGACTTAATATAAAACAATTTATCAATAATTTCAAACATAAACACTGTAATAAGTTTTACTTTCATATATAAATATTACTTCTCTATATATATATTGACTTATAAAGACAAATATAAATGTTTGAGATCAGCTCATTAGCAAGCTGAGAGTCCTATAACCTTATAACTTCTTAACTGTTAGTGGGGCTAAGCCATCATAAATCAGAGGTTCTCTCTCTATGCCATTGATATTACTTAAAAAATCGATAATATTCAGAAGATATGAGCACAGGTTCAAACTTTTAAGTGTGGAGAATTGTTGGGAGTTAACTTTGAATTTATGGTCAACAATTAATGTTAACATTAACCAAATGCAATTTTAATAACTAACAAAGCAACATAATATATCAAAAATTGATAAACAATATAATTACAATAATAACAATTTATAAAGAATATTACAGGCACTTTAAATGGCGCCATATTGTGATAACCTCTGATAAGTGGAAGCTTGATGCTTTTTCCTCCAGGCATGAATTGCGAAGGCCAATGAAAGCAAAATAAAAATGGCAAAATTGATGACCAGCAGAACAAAGACAGAAAGTTTAATCGGCTCTGATGGCAACTCCGCTGCAATGTTATTTGTAGCGTTGATCATGAAACCAAGTGCCCAGCCAAGGTCAGTGTTGTTAATCTTAAACAAAAAAACGTATACATTGTGAGAACAACAGTTGCTCTATGAATTTTAGATGATGATCATGTTACTCAGACAACTAAAATTTCTTTGCTTGTACTCAGTGGCGTAACTATAAATTCTGGGCCCAGGGGCAAACTATCCACTGGCCCCCAGGGGCGGATACAGGGGGGGGGGC
>JAQIXP010003291.1:0-13298 GCA_034700285.1 Proteroiulus fuscus
TGAATGCTAAATCAACCAGTGAATGCTAAATCAAATCCGGTGAATGCTAAATCAACCAGTGAATGCTAAATCAAATCTGGTGAATGCTAAATCAACCAGTGAATGCTAAATCAACCAGTGAATGCTAAATCAACCAGTGAATGCTAAATCAACCAGTGAATGCTAAATGAAATTGGGTGAATGCTAAACTCCAGTGAAACATCAACAACCTGAGAATGTTACATTCCGGTGAACAATCATATTAGGTGAACGATAAATTTAGCTGTGGAAAAAACATTTCGTGGAATTTAATACAGTTTAATATCTACGGATTCAACCATTGATTCAACCAAAAAAATAAGCTAAGATGTTTAGCTATTTCTCCATATGCAATTTCAACAAAAATATAGAAAGGGTTCTTTGAAAGAAACTGTTGTAGGAAACAATATTTTGGAAATATGTTGGGATTATCTATGTTGGAAAATGTGTGTGCTTAGTTATAGGAATAGGTAAAATTACAGTGATCACTTAGAATAAGTAACGATTAAGGTATCGCTCACATGTAAATCTGAAATAAATTAACCATGCAACTTGAATGAAATACTGTTTGTTGAAACAATACTTAAGCCTTTATTTACCTGGCCACTATAAAACTACGGTAAAACCACGACCTTTTAAAACATGAAAAGGTCCCACACCGCCAAATTGGCGCAATCGACAGGATTGTCGACTTAATTTGAAGTAAGAATCCTGGGATCATTCTTAAATTGTGTTTTAATTATAAATTCTTGTGAATGGCCTTGTTTCCTCGAAATTCCCATTTTGATAAAATTTGGAATAGCGGAATTCCAAAGAAGGTTGAGTGCCCCACAGAAATTCAAAGTGACAACATTAGACAGTATTTGAGGACAATTTATTACCATCCAAAACGGGCTCAGGCTGACGCTTTAAGGCTTTATAGAGACTTTTTACCATCTTCGGAATTTTTCATAGAGGGCGATAGATTGTATTTTTGATCAACTTTTCCTTTTAAAATCACAATAATTTATTCCCTAAACGAATTTGCGAAAAAAATTGAAGGTTTAGGTTATTTGGAAGTAACAAAGGAAATCAGAATTCCATCAGCCCCTGGAATTCCAAATTCCGGCGGATACCTGTTATATATTTTTCATGGGTCTCTGGCTGAACGGGAGGATATACATTCCGGATATACAATTAGACTATAAATTCCGTACTTTCCAATAAAATTATTTGAGAGGAACATTAGCATGGTGTTTGACACGGGTGCCACAGAGACTATAATTTGTCCAAAAATGGTAGAAAATTTAATCAAGTCTGGCAAAACTGTGCAAAAATTACCAAAATCGGTAGCTGCAAAAATGGTTTCTGGGGAACAAATGCTCATGACAGAAATGATCCAAGTCGAATTGACTTTTGGACAACAAAAAGTAAAAACTATTGTCTATATAAGTCCGAATCCTCAACCTGGATATTGCAACTTGCTATTAGGACAAGATTTAATACACGTCATGAACCTTATATACAATCCCCAGGAAAACCGGATCACCTCGGCTTTGTATCCAATATCCATAAAGGCTTCAAATGATTCAGTAAAAACTAAAAATCATGCTTTTGGAATTCTTGCTAAACAAAAAGTTAGGAAGGAACAAGATCATGCTGAAGATGTTCTGCAGAAATTAGATCTGGAAACTTTGGATTGTGAAACTAAATCCAGTGTTCAGGGTTTAATTGCTCAACATCATAAGATTTTTGCTTTGAATGTCTCTGAGCTTACTCCGACAAACATAGTGACGCATACAATAGACTTAACAGACAATGTCCCGATTTACAAAAGACCTTACAAACTTCCCCGAGCACATGAACATCTTATGGAGGAACTGATAGATGAACTGCTAGAAGCAGATATCATCTGACATTGCTCAAGTCCATACTCAAGTCCATGTATGTTGGTACTTGCTCCAGGAAAATCACCTAGGTTAGTTATTGATTTCCGTGCATTGAACGAAAAAACAGTTGGAGATCGTTATCCATTACTCAACATTGAGTCGCTGCTCGAAAGAGTAGGTGATGCTCAAGTGTTTTCGGTCATGGATTTTTCAAGTTCATTTTACCAAATTCCCTTAAGGGAGTGTGATCAGTTCAAAACAGGGTTTTCAACTCACAATGGTCATTTTGAGTTTACAAGATCCCCAATGGGATTAAAGACTTCCCCAAACAATTTTCAAAGAGTTGTGGATATTGCTCTACAGGGTCTGATAGGAAAAATATGCACCGTGTTCATTGATGATCTTCTCATTTTCAGTCGAAATATGAAGGAACATCTTGAGCATTTAAAAATCATTCTGGAAAGACTAGAACAGGCCGGTTTAAAAGTGAAACCAGGTAAATGTCAGTTCATAAAATCTGAAGTGGCATATTTAGGACATATTATTTCTGGAGGACAGGTGCGACCTCAGCAAAACAAAATAGATGCTGTAGAAGAATTTCCGCAGCCACGTACAGTTAAACAAGTTCAATCATTTTTAGGTCTTGCAGGTTATTACAGAAGACATATTCCAAATTTTGCCAAATTGGCTAGACCACTAACTGAACTTACCAAAAAGACAAATCCAAAAACTGTAACACCTACACAACTCAAACTTCTGAAATAAAAACTTGCGAATTGACTCCTTTAGGTCAAGATTGTAAATTGAGCACTCGAGTTCAATTTACATTGCAGAACATAGGTTATGCGACATGTTTGACGGTTACGGATCACTCGGGCAATGCATTGTTTGATATCGAAATTGCATTTTTGTCATTAAAATGTCATTGGACAACAAAAAGATTGTATTTTACATTTCCTGTAGTAACACATCAAATCTCTGATATATCTTGTCCACAAAATCAATATTGTGGATGGGGTGATCATTGCAAAAGAGGTAAATCATTTCCCGGAATAACAAACTGAATCTTTGCATTGGCCGGGAATAACAGATTGCATACCTGGAGATTCTGGTAGCAGTAGTTGTACGATCGTTGACAGTCAACCGTGTATGTTTTATAGATTGTATTTGATTCCAAATTATGCAGAAGCATACGAGGTGAAACAACTTCTCGGCTATACATGCCAGCCAATATTAATGGTAAATATCAATAAAAATAGCTCGCTTTTTGTAGCTAAGACCAGTGCTAGCATTCTTTTCGAAGATTCGATCGAAATTGCTGCGGAAGGGAACTATGATCAACCCACAGAACTTTTGCACAAAAAATTAATACAACAGGTTGCAAATCCAAAAATTGCTTACCTGGACAATGTAGCACATGAGGGAAGACCTAAATATGGAGAGATTGGAGACGTCCAATCAAACTCCTCGATGGCATCCTCATTTGCTTTTGACGAAAAAATTGTTTCTTGTAAATTTTATGAAGAAAAATTAAATTGCGAACATACGCATAGCTATTTAGAAACTTTAATTTCAAACAAGCAAGAAGAGAAGTTACCTCGAACACTCCATTTTCAAAAATTTACAATAGGTGCAAATTCGCAATTGAATTCAAATGCAATCACTAGCAGCGCACTAGTGGTTAGCGTGAATTTAGACAATTATAAATTTCATGTAAATACGGAAGTTGTCTGTCCAAAATTAATAGAAATTAAAAATATTCGTGGGTGTTACACGTGCGAAATGCTTGGAACACTTATACTAACTGCTTTCTCTACTTGTCTACCTGGTTTAGTCATGGTGGAGTTAGGAACTATATATGTGCATACTCATACTATTGAGTTAACCGGAAAGGAGAAAGAATTTGAAATCCGATTTAAAGCCGAGCAAAAATGCATAAAGGATAATCTTTGTTTAAAAACTCGCAGACAACAATCATGCAAAGTTATAGATTTTTGTTTAGAAGAAACCAAATATTAAATTATTCCAACCTAACATTTCGGTCCAAACATCCTTGTCAGGTTATACACCAGGGGAATCGGCTTGGAATTCAATTTGGTCTCCTTTTGCTCCATTTTTTCTGGATTTGGCAGTTATTTGCTATATATTCTAATCTTTGGTGTTTGTGCCTTTTTCCTCATCTCATGTATTCTTAGTACTTTATTAAAAGTTCGTTAAACTAAAGAAATAATTTTATAAAATTTCGGGTTGCAATAATATGCCTTCCATATATCCTCACCTATGTATTCGATATTTCATATATTACACATATTACATATTGTTTGTATTGTGAGTGTATATGTATCTAATTGATAATATTTTTAGTTCATGATTACATATTCCCAAATATTATCTAAATGGCGAGGACTTGTCATATGGGGTCAATGTCATGAGTTTATGTCATGGGAAATGGGGAAAATTATTTAAATCTTCTTGGGTGGTGTGATGTTATAGAATGACGAAAACACACTTAAAGACACTTGAACACTTGATGGTAGTGATGAAGGAGAGTAAAAAGAGGATGAAAATGAGGTGATGGGGTGGAGAAAGGAAAAAGAAAAGTGTGGGAAAAAAGTAGAGAGAGACGATGTACGGGACGGGACAGAACAACATCGAGAAAAAATTAAACCGTAGAAAAAATGAGTGATGAAGATTTAACTAACAACAAAAAATTTACAAGGTGGACGTTCTAGTAAATGGATATACCGATGCAGGCAATAATCCGGTGAACAAAAATAATCAGTGAACAATAAGCCGGTGAACAAAAATATCGGTGTACAAAAATATCGGTGATGCAGACAATAATCTGGTGAACAAAAATAATCGGTGAACAATAATCCGGTGAACAAAAATATCGGTGTACAAAATATCGGTGAAGAAAATATTCCGACAAATTATCCGGTGAACGAAAATATTTCGGTGACTATTCCGGTGAACGGAAATATTTCGGTGACTATTCCGGTGAACGGAAATATTTCGGTGACTATTCCGGTGATCGGAAATATTTCGGTGAATATTCCGGTGAACAAAAATATTGGTGAACAAAAAATATCGGTGAACCCATCATACTATCAACCAAGAACTGTAGGAGATTTGACCTAAAGTTGATTTACAATTTTAACTAACTTGTGTATGGCAAAAAGCTAAGCAACCTGTTAATTGATATCCATTGAAAATGCTGGGGGTTTTTAATTGTATCGGAAAATTAGTTATTGCAATAACATTACTGTTTTCTTGTGTAAACTTGTAGAATTGGGCCTATGAGAGTACGTAGAATATCTGTTGGTTTAAATTAATAAACTAAGTTGCAACCTGAAAATACTTAAGACTGAAAATTACCTGATTGACCTTTATGTCAGTAACTGTTAAGCCTTGATAACCTGGCCACTAAGTTAAAACGGTATCATGACAAATAAAAACATCGGAATAGGATAAGCTCTCGTCCGACACCAACTATGACATGTATATAATAGATTCACCACCCATTAGGACGCCAGTACGAACTCCAAGGACAGCAGCCCGCGACATGTCTCATTTGATTGCTAACAAGGCTGCTTTGGATGAAGAGATGAAGCGTCAGGACATGGACTTAAAAATGTGGCAGTTTGAAAGAGAAGGAGAATTGCAGGAATGCCAAATTTCCATTAAAGAAAGCAAGCTAAAATTGGAAGAGAAATGCATTCTTCTTGATGACAGTAGAGGTTAAACATTTAAAATTAGAAGAAGATCGGCTTGCTATTGAAAAGGAGAGGCTTGACCAAGCTAGGCTCAGTCAGGAAATGTGTCTGAAGATGTTTACTTTCTTTACTCAATAGAGCTCAAATAAACAATAGTTTTTAACATTGCATTTGTATTCTTTATTAATACATATTTTGAACATAAATTTTGATATAACCTCACAGTTTTTGCAGGTACGTTTCCAACTCGACTGGTTCGCAGTTGAAACACGAAGCTGTTTGACTGCCACGTAAACAGGTATGGCAATTAGTTAGAATTGTGGCAACTTTATACATATGATTAACTGGTTGTAAAAGCAACTTATTTTGCTTAAAAAAATCCAAAAAAGGAAAAAGGGTAATAACTTTCCCAAACCCATATTCGACATAAATGCGAAGTCGTCCTAACTTGCTATTAAAGCCATCCTGTGCTTCTGTTGTAGTGCCTTCGAATGGTGCTACGATGTATTTGCTATTACCATAGCCTTTGTCTCCAAACAGTCTAAAATAACTTCCATCATTCATTACCCACATTTGGCTTATGTCCTGTAGCACTCCACTAGCTTGCAACAAGTAGGCATCATGATGGCGTCCATGGTAAGCTCCATCTAAATGTCCAATAATACCATTTGGAAAAGTTACTGCTTGGTATTTCAGGACATGATGACGCTTATGTCCACTGTAGTACTGGTGGTGCTGAGCATGTGTTGGGCGACAGATTCTTCTAGCAGTGCCGTCAATAAATCCAACAATGTTAGGAAGCGGAGAGCCGGCAAGTGCGCAGCACTAAAGTAAATATGTATCAAAATATTGTGTAACAAAATTATTGCCAATATTGTTTAATATTACCTCAGCATAGTACCGAATGGAATTATCTTTAAGCCATTCATGTGGAAACGTGAGAAGAAATGCAAATGAGTCGTGAACATAATTTATCATCCACGCAACTATCCTACTTAAGGATAACTTATCCCTTCCAAACATAGCAATATGGAATGCTAATTTGGCTGGAGTAACTAAGCGAGCTAACAATATACATAGCCCTTCCATTCCTGAAACATATCAAACATAAGTTGTTAGTCAAGACTTCAACCTGTTAAATATTTATAGATGGCAGACAATTTCTAATAAAGTACCTGTAAATACATTTCATATCGTTGTTTTGCAGTTCTCTGGAAGTCCTAAGGCATTATACAAGCAGAGTAGCTTGCCCTTATCGAATCTCAGAAACTTTAAACATTCCCTGTCGCTTAAATTATTTAAACAGAAAGCCTCACGCTTATGCCATTTCTTTTTCTGTATTGTACTTCTGAACTCGTCATAGTCCTCAAGTGATAAAATATCTGCTAGATACAGGTTACGCAATCCCACAGCTAAAGTAAATAATTGTAGGCAAGGTGTGTAAGTGGCAAACTTTCAAATCATGAATGTGTTAAGGTACATCCACACTATATATCACACAACCTGTTATCATGATTATACAACTTGTTACAAAGGTTTAAGAAAAACATTTTAAAAATAAGATGTAATTTACACCTTTTTAATTCATATACCTAATTAATAAAAGGTTTTATGATATAGTTGTGAGTGCTAAAATATCTGATGGTTTGATTTCTGAATTATAAAACAGTTTACATACCACTAACACTTGCCATCATACAGCAGTAAGTCCTAAATAACACGTTTTAGTTGAGATTAACAGTCCTAAATAACAATAATTACATGAGATCAACAGTGCCTTGGCATAACATGTAAATATATAGGGATTATAAGTAAGACGAGTATTTTGTCACACTAATCAGTACGATCGTCTGCTCACTGATTTGTGATGTGTGATTTAGTCAATTCGTGGACGCTTGTTTTTTTCAACCTGGAAAACGAAAACATATCATTTTTACGAAATGTGTAAGTATCCTCTTTCCAATTTCGTTGGTAATCATTTCGGGCGAATCTTTTCATCCTCCCTATTAATATCCCATAGATCCCCTAGTACACATTTTCCTATATCATGACAGCAATATACTGTCCAAATTTCATGTTTTTTTGTGAGCGGTTTGGGCTGGGCGTCGGATTATCCGTATATCATTTTTTTGCCCATAGATCCCTTTGCGATTGGAATTTAAAAAAAATCCTTACTACAACTTTTACTATATCATAAAAGTAATATACTGTCCAAATTTCATGTTTTTAATGAAAACGGTTTGGGCTGGGCGTCAGATTATATATCGGTAGATCCCTTTTTTGCCCATAGATCCTTTTCCGAGTGGAATTTGAAAAAATCCCCTCTACACCTTTTCTTATATCATGAAATTAATATACTGTCCAAATGTAATGTTTTTTATGTGAACGGTTTGGGCTGGGCGTCGGATTATCCGTAGATCACTTTTTTGCCTGTAGATCCCTTTCCGAGTGGAATATAAAAAAATCCCCCTACACCAATCTTTTATCATGAAATTAATATACTATCCAAATTTCATGTTTTTTATGTGAACGGTTTGGGCTGGGCGTCGGATTATCCATGGATTACTTTTTGTCCGTTGATACCGTTCCAAATGGAATTTGAAAAGTGCCTACTACGCCTTTACCTATATCATGAAAGGAATATACTGTCCAAATTTCATGATTATAGGGTTAGCGATTTGGGCTGGGCGTTGATTTTCCGTAAATCACATTTTTTGCCCGTAAATCACTTTTTGATTGGAATTTGGTAAAATCCCTTCTTAGTGGGTGCCTACGTTATGACAGGGATATACTGTCCAAATTTCATAAGTCTAGGGCCAATGGTATGGGCTGGGCGCTGATAGATCCGTCAGTCAGGACTTGTCCTTAAATATATAGATTTGTAAACAAGTGGGAGCTCCATGGTGTAAATTAAAACAGCTGCGTGTATTGTGATTTTTGTTTTACTGCATATAACTAGACAGGCAATATCCATGCTCATAAGCAGTAACAAAGAATTTATCATGTAAAAATAGGGATATAATTACTTTTAAAAATCTGAAAATGATTTGGCCATTGATAATCAGGGTAAATGAATTTAGTCATGGAGAAACTGTGGAAAACGAGTTTGGAGGGGAGATCAGGGAAAATTTGAATTCTGGCCATCTTGGTAACTTGGGGAGAAATTAACTACTCATGAAAAATTGGGTGAATTTGAATTTGGGGAAGAAAAATTCATAAGGGGAATTAGGGTTAAATTTCATGGTCAGGGAAAATCTGAAACATATGAATTAATTAATGAAATTAGAGGAAAATGATGTTTGGAATGGAAAACTTCAGACACCGAATTCAGCTTGGTACATATAGGGATTTAGGGAAAATCTTAACAAAGAATTAATTGATCATTGAAAATCAAGGAAAATGTTTAGTATCGATCCTTTTGAACACACGTCCAGCATGAAAAGAGTCAGTACTCCTTTTAAAACAATTAAATGAATTTAGTTTTTGAAAATTAAGAAAAATGTGCTTATTGTGAAAAAATTAATAGATGATAAATAAATTAGTTAGAAAATGTCTGTATTTAGTCTGGGAGGAGAAATCTGGGAGAGAAATTTAGCCAGGGTTAATAGGAAACAACAGTTGGTAATTAAGGGTAAATCTTAATTTAGTTTGGAAAAATTGGGGGGGGGAATTGGTCAGGGGAAATCTGTGAAATTTATTTCCCATGAAAACTATAGTGAATGGAATTGATTGTGGGGGAATTATAGTAAACAATTTAAAAATAATTTCATTATAAGGGAATTGCTAAAAATGTCAACCTAATACATAACATTTTTATTTTCTCTAAATAAATTTATTTTTCCAAATTTTTCTAATTTTCCCCTAATCAGATGATATTTTTGATGATAATATTTATAATAGTCATTTATTTAATTTATCCGGTAGGTGATATGTGCGACGGTAATTTCTTTATTTCTTAAAACTGTTATGTCCATGATCTGGATTCCAAATTAGCACCTGTTTTTCCACATGCTTTCACATCTCACTCTCCTGTGACAGCAAACCTTTAAACAGCAAATTTAATTAGGGGGAATGACTAAGATGAGGGTGCAGTTCAACAGTAGGAATGCTTCAGTTCTAAACAATGAATGAATTCAGAAGACCAGCAAGTTACTAAAACAAGAGTGCATTCAATCCCACAATGCAACATTTACAATTCAGAATTTAGATGGAACAGTCTTTGATGTGTTAACATTTATTGCAAAAACATCGACAATGTTTATACTGAAGATTAAATTTTGAACCATAGCAAAATGGTCCAACTTAAAGGCTTGAAGTGTGTGGCTATATCCATTTAAGGTAAGTTATTTTAACCATATTTTGAATGTATTTTTCCTAGTGTTATTTACTAAATATCAAGATTTAATTTTATATGACTATGTGCATTTAAATAAGCTTATAAATTTTAATAATTGTATTCTGTCTATATAATAAATAAGTATATGAAGTTATTAATTTATTTTGTTAATTAAAATTGGTTGCATGTAATTGATTTTATTGGGTGTTAACTTTTTAATTTGAATTGAGTGGTAAAAGTGATTTTATTTTTTAACTTTCTTAACTCAAAATATGTAAATGAATTTTAAATTTCTCAGAAAAGCCTATGTGTAAGAATGGCTTGACTCCATTTTATATTTTTAATCCCTAGGTTTACTTGTAGAGGCTGTAAATTTGTAAACTAGACTTTATGATTAAAAAATCAGGCTTTCAACATGATTAGAGGATTTTACAAGGAGTACCTATGGAACGATAAAGAAGTTCCAAGAAGTACTCTAGCCAGATGAAAGATAAGGTTGGTTATTAGTTATTAAATAACTTTGGCTGTAATTTTTGAATTGTAATATTAATGGTGTTATAATGTCAGAAAATGTGAGCAAGAAGAAAACATTGTGACAGAGCAACTCAATAACCCTGAACAGGAAAGCCAATCTCAGGTTAGTTTTGCATGAAATTCATGGAGACCCTTGCTACAGGTTTATTTTTAAATTTTGTTAAAATTACTAAATCTTGAACTGAATGCTTCTATTTGATTTTCCATTTCATCATGCTAATTTTCATTATTAGGCTGTCATTTTTAGCCCGAGTCAGGGCTTATGGAACTGTCATGTCTGTCTGTCTGTCTGTCTGTCTAACAATAACTTGAGTAGCTTTGATCCGATTGACTTCAAATCTGGCACACACACTACTTACACTCTATCTTAGGATGAGTTCGAAGATGGACATGATTGGACCAGTGGGGGCTAAGTTATGGGGCAAAAGACCCGATTGGGTCATGATTATGCTTCTAAAGATTTAACCATGAAATTCACAGGGATAGTGCGCCATCTACTGGCTTAATTGGAACTAACATTCTTTCTTTTTTTGAAACCATGGCAACAACATGTTTAACCTGGCTCGGGCTTTATGAAGTTACACACTGTAGGTTTTGATAATGAAACCAGTTTTTTTCAAGAAGACAACTGTAGCTGCTACAATGCATCACCATTTCATCCTGTGGAAGACCAATGCATTTGTAAGTATTTTGTTATATATGTATTTTGATGCCTCTTGGTTAGAAAGAGGTACTAGATGTAAGTCATATTGGAACTTAGTATCAACTTATAAAATAAATTTGCAATCCACTGATAAAATCGAAACTGTACTACATTAAAGGTTTTAAATAGTAATTGGTGCAAAGAACAAAAATCTTATTTTATTAACTTTTTAAAATTTTAAAATAAATTGCAGTTAATGCAGTGGATTCCAGCAGAATTTCATGTATCTTTACACCACCAAGTGAGTGTTTGGTGGTTGAAGCTATTGCAGAAGAAAACATTAGTGCCAGTTTACTGTTGTTGGCACTGCAGATCAAAAATAGTTTAACAGATAATGCAATGGATGATTTGCTGAAGGTAGTCAATCTTTTGTGCAAAAAGAATGCTGTTCTCAACACAAAGTACCTATTCTCTAATGCATTTTGTCCTTTTAAAACTGGTGTCCAAATTCATCATTTTTGTCCAGAATACAATGCAATTTTAGACTATGGTTAGAGCAATTGCAATTCTTGCAGAGCAGATGTTAACTTAGATAAAAACATTAAGGATGGTAATGTTTTCTATTATTTACCACTGGAAGAACAGCTTAAAGACTTGTTTGAAAATCATAATGTTTAAGAAAAAATTGAAAATTACAAAAAAAAATAAGCAAAATAATGCTGCTCTAATTTCTGATATTAGTGATGGTAAACAATATAAAAGATTGTCTTGCTTTGATTATTCAATAAGTTTTAATTGTGATGGCGTTCCTGTGTTTAAATCATCGAAGAACAGTGTATGGGTTGTACTAGTTACAGTAAATGAACTTCCCCCTAAACTGAGAGATAAACAAGTTATGCTATCTTCAGTCTGGTTTGGTGAAACAAAACCCATAATGAATGAATTTTTAAAACCATTTACTAATGAATGTAATAATCTTGCAAACAATGGTTTTGGATTTAGAGTGTCCAGGAGTCAGTGTAAGACAACAAAAATTGCTACAATTGTTGGAGTTGCTGATTGTGTAGCACGGCCATTATTACAGAATATGAAACAATTCAATGGAAGTTATGGATGCAGCTATTGTCTACATCCAGGGGTGTCTGTCTGTAAAGGAAAGGGCTACACACGAGTGTACCCACACTCTCCCAATTATGAGAATCGAATTTTAACAGACAATATCAATCATGGTATTATAGCATTTACACAGAAAATGCCTATTAATGGTGTCCATTCCATAGGAATGGTGGTCCTTCCATTTTATCATGTATTTCTTATCTTGACTATATTAAAGGTTAACACCGGATTACATGCATTCTATTCTTCTAGGTGTCTGCAGGCAAATGGCATCACTTTGGTTGGATAGTAAAAACCACCAGAATGCCTTTTATCTGGGAAAGAAAATTGAAAAACTTGACTCCAGGTTACTACTCATTAAACCCCCTTCTTATATTAACCGCACACCAAGTTTAATTAAGGTTAGAAAATTTTGGAAAGCTAATGAGTGGCATGCGTGGTTACTGTATTTTAGCATACCCATTTTGGAAAACATTTTGCCAGATTTGTACTTAGCTCATTGGATGCTTCTATGTGATGCAATTGCTACTCTTTTAAAAGCCAGTATTTCAAAAGCTGAAATTCAGCATGCAGCTCAATTATTAATAGTTTACTGTGCAATTTGAAGTTTTATACAAATTTGAGAATATGAGCTACTATGTTCATTTGTGTGAACATTTAGCTGAGAGTGTTGTTAACTGAGGACCAGTATGGGGCCAGTCAGCTTTCATATATGAAAATTATAATAGCGAAATTTTAAAAAACAATTCGCAGTTTTAATAATGTAACGAAGCAAATCTGTGAAAGATTTTTATTAAAACGGGCAATGCCTCAACTTATCAAAAAGTACAATCATGTACTTTCAGAACATGAGCAACATTTATTGGCATCACTGACATCCAGCAAGAAACTCGCAAAATGCAGTGTCATAATTGGTAGCACTGGATTTTTGGGCAAGCCTGTTGTATGTAAAATTATTACAGATGACTGACGTGTCAATTCAATTCAATGCAACTCAGTACCCTACAGGCAGCAAATGAATGCCAAATGGTAGGGGGGTGATCCCACTATCAGGAGAATTCTCCTAC
>JAQIXP010003292.1:0-13290 GCA_034700285.1 Proteroiulus fuscus
TTGAAATGTGTTTATTATTTACTCTTCTACCTCCCCCTTTCTTTTGAGCATGACCTTTGGAATCACCCTGTATACATGCAACACAATACAAAGTTGTGTTTTTAGAATATCATGCATTTGCAATCCAATTTTTTGAATCAATTACTTTCCAGTTTTAAGTATGCATGTCTTAAACCCATGCAAATCTACAAGAAAACTTTTTCTAAGAAAGGCTATGTAAATGACTTTCTTTGCTAGCTTTAAAAGTACTACCATAGGTTAGGTTAACTTGTGTATATGATGTACGTAATGTTTTATGAAAGGTTCACTATACCATCTCGCATGCAAACAGCAGTTTTATCCGACCATTTGTTGGCCATCAGAATAGTAAATTTTTGAAAATGTACTTCCCATCAATTATGCAACTGGTGCCTTAGCAACACGGTTTGAATAGCGCCCCCTTGTGTACATTGGCAAATGGTAAAGTATATATAAACTGTCGATGTTGATATAACAAAAACTTTTATCGATTAGTAAAACTTTCTTCATTTCCAAGTCATGCATGATGTAGTGAGTCCTAGAGATGTGACCTCATTGTTTCCATTCATGCGTTACCAAAAACGGAAAAACAAAAAAAAAAAAGAAACGAAAACGACAAGAGCTACAGAGTAGCTTTATAACATGTGACAAAATTTAATTCCCTTGGTCACGCCATCAATTTCAAGTGTCAAAGCCAAAAACTTGTGTCAAAATCATGCCTGACATGAAATGGTGGATGACATATTTAACTATAGATATTCTCAGTTGGACAAAATCTAGAAATCTCTCAGAAAATGTTATCGACTACTTGAATGGATGACAATTCCGAAACACAGTTACACTGGATTGGAAAGCAATCAATAACACATTACATACATCATCACATGCTATTAATTGATTATACTTATATCCTTCTACATTTTCTACATTTTATGATAACTGAGGTTGCAAACGGCATTATATAATGTTTCTTAAAAATACCTTTTACATGAAACTTAAACGTCGATTGAATAACAAAAGAAATATTGCATTTTTTTTATTAAAAAAACATATATAGATGCAATCAGAAAATATTTTTATAAAGTATTCTTAAAACCATTTATTAAATTGTTTAAGTTCATTTTTAAAATTAGACAACATCTGGATCCTGAAGCCCAGGTGGGTAGCAATTGTTCCTATAGAGCCTATCATATGAATTTGCTGCTATGGTCGAGAATGTGGTGTTATGTTACGATATATTTTCGTTGCCTGCAGGACCTACTACCCTTTAAGGGTGTCTGGCCCAATCCAGGAACAAATTTCCATGACATTTCCAGGTTTTCCAGATAAATTTTCACAAATTTCCAGACCAAACGAAAGTGATTTTTAACTCTTCACTGACATATGCAATTAAAACTGCGATATTTGGCAACTATACCTGGGCCGCACCCACAAATCCATTTTTTTCCCCAGACTAAAAAATATTTTTCATGGCCTACAGGTGAAAATCTGAAGGGGTTTGTACATTACTGGAAACAAATTACAGAAAATGGACTGCAGGATAATTTTTTTGCTCAAAAAAACTCAAAATGAGCTAAAAATCACTAATAGTGCCTAATTTTTAATTGTATTTAGATTTTCCAGACATAGATTAAATTTGCATGACATTTCCCTGACATTTCCAGGTTTTCCAGACGGCCAGACACCCTGGCCTTTGCCTTCAAACTTAAAGGAATAAATTCGTCAAACTTCACGTTTCTAGGCACAGCAGTTAGCGCTGGACGTGCAAAATTTTATATGGTAGATCCCTTTAAATCTTTTGTGGAATTTGGAAAAACCCTACTATGCCTTTGCCTATAAACTAATAAGGAAAAAATTGTTCTAACTTAACGTTTCTAGGATCAGTTGTTAGAGTTGGACGTGTATACAATGTAGATCCCTTTATATCCCATAGTTATTCCCTTTATATCCCATAGATCCCTCCATATCCCATGGATAGATTCCTTTATATCCCATAGATCCCTTTATATCTCATATAGATCACTTTCGGAGAGAAATTTGGAAAAATGCCTATACTATTTATTTGCCTACATCATTAAAAGAATGATGGTTTGGACTGAGTGTCGATTATCTGTAGATCACGTTATCTACAACTTAAATAAGGATCCTCCTTGGAAAGCCCAGGTTTCTAGGGCCAGCGGTTTGGACATGAACAATACATAAGCAGATATACCCATGTTCAACTGCTTACAAATACGCCAACATAGGTTTTTTTTTCGAAAATAACAAAATTGGAGCCTTACAGATTTATTTATATACAAACATCCAGAAGCAGCAATTACTACTTTTAGTAGGAACATAAAGTAAGAATATAAGCGGTCAAGAAGCTATAAAAACCTTCTTCAATTGATACCAAATGGTACAATACAAATCTCCCATTTATTTAACTTTTTCCCCCGAAAATGCGTTCATTAGCTATAGAGAACTTTAACGATAAATTGTTGCCGATAGGACTTCAATAGAGACCAAATGGGGATTCAACCACGTTTCTCTTAGAGATAACAATTGTTTATGACAAGGTCACAAAAGTCCAAGCTTTTACATGGTCACACAAAAGAAAAAGAAATTCAATGTTTTTGCTGGAAACATTATCTTGTGAGAAATAACGTGTTATGAAAAAAATGATATCGTAAGAACATGGGAATTATTGCAAGTAACCTACTTTAGTCTATTTATAACATAAGAGAGAGACTTGACAATTTAAAACCAAGTGTGACTTAGTTAACTATATTTTAATAAAACACCACGCTCAAAATGTTATAAAATAGGGGGACCAATTTAGGCAACAATCTAATTTCAAAAGCTTATAATTAAATAGATGGAAATTATTCCTAAATTCAGGCTTAAAAAAACCAAATTATATTAAACGTTTGACAATTTTTTAAACTATTTCTGTATATTACACTTAAGCCTATATTTAATTTTTATTATTTTTGGTATTCTGTTTAAAGCCACTATTAATAGTTACCATAATAAAATAAATAAAACATAAATAATAAACTTACCATTACTTTTTAAAGCACATGTATACTTCGAATAAAATATATAGAAATGAGAACTTACCTAGAAAAAAAAATTACTCAAATTAATAAACAAAACAAGTCAAACGTAAATGCTAAAACAAAAGAAGTAGCCTATATGAACACTCTTTCCCTTATATCAATCAGTGCAATCAAAAAATCATAGTGACTCAACATCAATGTAGACAGCTATATATCTAGGGATCTTCAATGATGTCAGTCACTACAGCATATATAGTGAAATAACATCAGTGTACACAGCAATATTTAGTGATCTTCACTGATATCAGTCACTACAGTATCCTGACATTACATCAGTGTAGACAGCTATATATATTTAGTGAACTTCAATGATGTCAGTTATCATACAGTATAGTGACAACGTCATATTAACATAACATCCATGTATAGAAAGCTAAATTTAGTGATCTTAACTAATGTCAGTTATTACAGTATATTGACATAACATCAGTGTAGACAGATATATTTAGTGATCTCCACTGATGTCAGTGATTCAAGTGTATTGAAATAACATTAGTGTAGACACATATTTAGTGATCTCCACTGATGTCAGTCATTACAGTATATTGAAATAACATCAGTATAGCCAGCTATATTAAGTGATCTTCACTGATGTCAGTCACTACAGTATTGTGACTAAACATCAATGTATAGCCTATAGCTATATTTAGTGAATATCACTGATATCAGTCATTACAGTATAGTGACATAACAGTAGTGTAGACTGATATATTTAGTGATCTTCACTGAATAAGGTGTACACAGCTATAATGAATGATCCTAACTGATCCTAACTCATATTCACTACAGTATAGTGAGTTCAGTTACAGAGAACCACACTGCCTCTTTCACCAGTAATAGCTCATATTGCTTTGCACAGAAAATATTCATTTTTCGCACTAAGTAAGAAAATTAAAATATAATTTGAATATATAGTGACAATGTTTGTCTGTATATAATGTAAGAATTTCTGTGAATTAAACACCTTGCATGTCCTTCTACTACCATGCAATTGTTTATAGTTGCTTTTTCTTATTCCTCCTAACATATTAAATGTTAGGAGGAAAGTAATCGTGAGTCAAAATGAAATAACTTTGAAACAAATCACTCGTATGGGGCTCGGCATAAATTTAAAAAAGTATATACACACTCTACATGCAGTCCAGTGGGAAATTAAAAAAGTTCCTTTGTATATAATATATTAGAAAAAGCCTTCTCTTATTCATATGTAATGCTGCAACATGGTCCACACGGGCTATGTACACTCCTATACTTTAAATGCAGTCACGCACGTGTGATTTCATCAAGGAATTTCAACAGAAAAGTTCACTTTGATGAATTTGAACTCCCAATCCGAACTGTCAAAAACCAATTGAAATAAAGCTACAGAAATTTAATTTAGAGAATATAGTATCGCTATACTGCCCAAACAAAACTAATATTTGCCGAAGATTAACTTAACAGGATGACATTGAGGGAGATGCAAATGACTTATAAGCTCACAGAGCTATATCTAAAATAGCCAAATGAATCTGCATCGTAAATATATTAATGGAAACGAGATTCACTTAGTGTATACACATAAAGTCTACTATATACATTGCTAGTAGTAAATCATCTTATTTTTCGAGGCATTATAAAAACATATATATAAATGCTGCATACATTACAGGAGCATTTGCAGAACAATGTTCAGCGAGGGAAATGCAAATTAAATTTTGAAAAACAAACAAGAGTAATGTTTCTTAAAGAAAGAAAAAAAAGAGTGAACTGGAGGCAAAGTATATACTCATCACATATGTACTGAATAAAACAAAACCGACATTATTTCCATGATCCCAACTGATGGTTCTATAATTGTATTAAGTTGAAGCTTCAACATTAGCAATTTAGAAACTTGAATTTACTTGGTTGCATATTGCTAAAGGAATTTTTTATATAGTTCAGGAGTTTATACAGTATAGATTGCGTACAAATACATGCAATACCTGCAATGAATTTACCCTCATAGTCAAGACGAGCTTAGAATCTATCAAATGCAATTAGAAATTAAACTTTCAACATAAAAGGACAATAAAACAACATTTTCTCAACTTAAATTAACGATTCCGCCTTAATTGTAAATTAGCAGCATAAATCAGCATCATGCAGCTTATATAGGTCTTCCGGGGCAAATTCATGCTAAAACATCAAAAGCCAATGGATAAATAACGCGCTTGCATTTATTATCAATTTAGTTTATGTATAGTTATGCAGATAAGAGGGAATACGTACGCTGCATGCCTTTATATATAAAAATCCATCTAAATATAAACCTTAATCAAATTTCGAATCCATTAAATAATTAAAGCATTATATACTCTTAGAAATATATTAAATTGAACATAATTATGCTGCATCTAAATTAAAGAAGCTCAACTTGAATGCATTTCGTATATAAGAGTGTATATAGAAAACTTTTAAACTAAAACTGAAATACCTTTCCATCAGGACTAATTTTAA
This sequence comes from Proteroiulus fuscus, assembly GCA_034700285.1. NCBI lineage: Eukaryota > Metazoa > Arthropoda > Diplopoda > Julida > Blaniulidae > Proteroiulus > Proteroiulus fuscus. The sequence goes on from JAQIXP010003292.1 coordinate 5,601, forward strand.
TTTAGAAAATGCATGCATTAAAAAACCCTGTTTGCATATAAGGTATACAAGTTATATACAAGAATATATTGTATAGACCTGATAATGCAGTATATACTTGTAAGATATTATGCCATGCATTTACCACTACACATTCTCTTTTTAAATGATAAAAACATCAGAAACAAAATAGTTCATATCCCATGAGTCTCTCCAGAAAATAAATTTATACATTTTCTGGCCTTTACAGGTATTTTTTTTAAATAAAAGTCCTTGAGTTTTAAAACATATCTATTTGGACTATGCAGTTAAAAAATTATTTAGCCAATCATTCAAACTATTTAGCCAATCATTACAATTATTTAGACAATCATTAGCATTATTTAGCCAATCATTAGCATTATTTAGACAATCATTAGCATTATTTAGCCAATCATTAGCATTATTTAGCCAATCATTCAAATTATTTACCTAATCCTTAAAATTATTTAGCCAATCATGCATTCAATTTTTTTAGCCAATCAATAAAAATTTTTAGCCAATCCTTAACATAATTTAGCCAATCATTCAAATTATTTAGCCAATCATTAAAAGTATTTAGCCAATCATTAAAAGTATTTAGCCAATCATTAAAAGTATTTAGCCAATCATTACAATTATTTAGCCAATCATTATAATCTTCTTGGAAATCTGGAAACTAAAAAGAAAATATCAAATCTTTTTACTCTAATATAGACCTCCTGACAAGTTGACATTACCCCAAAAAATAATAATAATAAATAAAAAAATAAAAAAAATAACGAAGAAATAATGATGCCCTTCAAATCAGGTTTGGTTTTTTAAGTTAAGACAAATTTCCCAGACTTGTAGCATTTGTGAATTTCTTATGCCATTTCAAAATATAACACAACTTTCCTGACAGTTCCAGATACTCCTTAATATGCATTGTAATGATTGTACGCGTACATAGACAAGAATACATTTAAAAAGTTAAGAAAAATATTCCTGTTTTTCAACAATCGTAAAACACACAAGATTTTACTTTGTCCTTCGACTTGCAAAACTATTTCATGTTTCAATCATGCAAGTTTCTTCAAATATAACTTGAAGAGTTTATCCTTTTTTCAGTGTAATAAAATGTGGTATCTGTTTCTTAGTTTATCGCAGGGCCAATCAATAGTTCTTGATTTTAAAATGCTATCAAAAATTTTCAAAGCATTGTCTATATGATAGAATGATAGAACAAAATCTCTTTCTATTATCCCCAAAATGCTCCCTTGGCTTTGAAACAAAAAAAATATTTTTAAGGTGTAATTATGTTTCCATAAATATCAACCTCTTGTCACATGACCATTTGGTCAAAATACCAACAACTAAATGAAAAAAGGTAACCCGAATCTTTTAAATAAAGCCCCATGAATGATCTTGCCTTAAACAATTCTTAGTAAATATAGAGAATAGAGGATCTCATAAACACATTTTATGGCCATATACATTCACCAACCTGGATTAAATTTATGGACGAAATGGACATTTATGGACACCAAACAGAAGCACAATATTCCAAGAAGTGCATTATTGCTTACATTATTTACCAATATAATGAAAGGTTATGAAAATATTTGCGACATGCTAGCATGTTTAGAATTTGTAACAGAAAAAGCTAGGTTAATGTATAAAAAACTGGCTTTAATCAGCATTACTGAGAAACTATATATTTACATAAAAAATACAAATTTTCAGAAATACATGCAGTTTCACTTTTTTAGTTTCTTGCCATAAAAAAGAAATGAAACTGTATAATAAAATAAATGTCTACCACAGCGTGTTGTCTATAAATTGAATAATTTTCACTTAAATTTATATATATATGCACATGCATATGCATTAAAGTTTAGGAATTATATAATAGATATATATATATAGTAAATTGAAAGAACACAGTAGTTAGTGTTATACTAATTTTATGGTATCGATGGAGCCCAGAAAGCATAATTACGAGATAAGTATGTACCGCAGTATTGATTATAAACAAATTAAAATGCATTTCCAGCCATTGTCATTAAAAATTGTTCAAACCCTTATTATATTAGACCCTTTTAATTAAAATATTTGCAAATAAACACATGAATGTGGATAGTAATAATAAAAAGTTTCATAGAAGACTTAATCGTTTATCTGTTTGCATTCAAGAATATATGAAAATGTATACGAAATTCAGAAGGAAAAAACGTGACTGGAATATGCATTTGCTGAAATCTAAAGTATCTAATGTATCCTTGAGTCAATACTCGCTTGAAAGCATACATATGAGTATATAAACATTTGTTTTGTTTAGAAATAAGAATTCATATGTACCAAGACTTATTTACATAAAAATAAAAATGTTACAAGCGAACTTTTTAAAAGTATATGTCTTAGTAAATATATATTCAAAAAAATTCAAGATGCCCAATATACAGCTTATAGTGGTGAATAATTGTAAATTAAAGACAGGCAATAGTTGCGATTGCCTTGATCTTTAATGTTTTCAGCAGACTTACTGCTATTATTTACACATATTAATAGCATTTTTTCTATTGTTCTTTGGGGTTGATTTTCTAGAGAAAAACCACACTGCTGAACAAAAGAAAACCAAGCCAAACACACATTTGAAAAATCATCTTTGGACCTCCCAGAACAATAGAAAAAAATTGCTAGCGGTTTTGTCACAAATACAGGATGCACATTTATGGATGCATGATGGTTTGCTCTGAGCAATAAATCTGCTACCAATGTGATATATATATATATATATATCACTGTTGGTCGTGATATGACTCAATTAAAGCCCAATTATATTTAGTAAAATTAACAAAATATAATTGTTCTCTAAATATTCACTAAATTTCCTAAATTATTTCACTTAATATAATTGGGCTTGATTTGGGTCACATATCACGACCTACAGTAAGATATATATATATTATGTAACCTGGAGCCTCCAGGTTGGAGGATCCAGTAAGAGAATGCAAAAGCCTAGGTTTAATGACACGTTCCTCGGACTTTAGTCACAAAACCTCGGTGTTTTTGTATTATCTTGAAACTGGACTCCCTATGCAGGTTATATCCTATATATATTTATATACAAGGGTATACATTCTTTTGCCACACTATGTGGATATCAATGGCACCATCTCATATGTTGAATTTAAACCACTTATAATTTGTTTAAGCTTGGTTCCACATTTACTTTATGAATACCAATGTGCATTGCATGCAAAGGTATAATATTTACATTAAACGGGAAATCGGCCCTAATTTAAAGTTATGTTTAAAATGAATAAGAAACAATACAGGTACTAGTTACAATGAAAGTTAAATCCAACATCAACATCAGTTGGCATTGACATATTAGAGGATGAAAATTTTGCATATCTGATTTAAAGGTGGTGCATAGTATACTTATTGTCAGGTGATCTACCACTACTCAATTTTTGCCAAAGTCAAACAAATGGACTACACACATTATAAGAGTATATTGTAAGTCAAAGCCAATCAATTCAAATTTTGGATACTTTTAAACTGTCCACGTGTCACATATTTCTAAATAAATGTAAGGGTCAGTGAATGGGAATTAAAGGAAGAGAAACAGATTTGAAGCTTGTAGCTTCTCAGATTTAGTACCATAGATACATATAGGCACAATAAAATTGTTTGCAGCAAAACAAAATTATAATAGCAAAGGGTACAAATGCACAGAACAGGAAGAAAAACCACATAGCAGTCATAATTGGATGAACTCAGGTCATCGGAAACTGTGTAAAGCTAAAAATGGTTCATGATCTCTGCGAAAATAAACTTAGGCAAAACAACTGCTAATGGGGGCATAGGTCACCATTAACACACATAAATAATTGTCAAGCAAATGGTGCCATCTAGAGGTGGAAAGGAGCAATAGATAGGAAGAATGAAAATTTGCCTTTCCATGCAAGCTTCAATGGAGTAAATTGTCAAAAAATGAAGAGAAAACTATATAGTATCAAAAATATGATAGCTTTTATTCTGCTATAATTAAAAATCTTATCTCATAAAGCAAATTAAGGTGTTCAAAGTGGAAGAATAATAAGCCACAGTTCATTTTTGTCATTCATTTCTTACAAATAAACTAGTTTTTTTATATTCACAATTTCTGTTAGCCATTCTCCCATTATTTAGTCCTTGTATAAATCAACTATAGACTATGACTATAACTATAATGCATTATGTTTAATATAATCTATATAATAGGAACAACCATCTCAAATGACTCTATATATATTACTTTTAAAATTGATGATAATTGACAAAAATTAGCCTATATCTTAGTTCATTGGTTAGATGTTGTGTATGTCTGTTTTACATCATTTTAAAATCAATTTTTTTTTGATAAACCAATAAACAGTACAGCACCATTTCAGTAAGAGGTTTCCATACTTTGGGGTGATGTAAATTGACAGAATTAAGCTGCAGTATAGAAGCTGCAAAGATTCCTGCATTTTTATATTAAATACCAACTTAATGCACTTACATGAATTCTTGCTTGCATCCATAACAGTTTGGAAAATGTATACATTGCACTCCAATGCCTATAATAAATAGCTTACACATGCACTCGAATATATATATGAGACAAGTGAAACCATCTACAAATTTCATTTAAAATTCAAATGTTGCTTTTCACTCGTGCAAACAATGGCTTTAGACTAATTAAGTGCAAAGGGCTTTTCACCCAAACAGACCCTCGGCATCCACCCTACAAAAGTGCAGCATGCATGCATTCAGCACAAAATACTCAACACATCACAAATTCACTAATGGAATCAAAAGACGAAAAGTCCAACAAAAACGGAAATGTATTATTGTATGTCTTAAGAAATGGCACGAGTTACATTAGCCATTTTTATTTTTGCTGATATAGTACGGTATATATGTGTGCATTAAGTTTTAAATAACAAAAATAAGATCAACATTCGTCATTCATATAAAAACATGTTTAAGTGCTTAAGACTTGACATTCAGAATAATAAAATACCAAAACATGGGAAAAAAGGAAATCGGTATAAATGATTACAAAATTTCATTGATGGTTAGTGATCTAAAATGATGGTTACTACACTGATATCAATATTTAGATGTGGAATTATGACACAACGCGGCGGTACAACCAAACAACTACCATTCATGATATCACTATAAAATCATAAGGCCTAAGGAATTGATAATGGCAACCATTGTGAAAACCGCAGTAAAGATCCTTAACTGAAATTACACAGGGTGTCTATAATTTATTCATCTGATTTATAAATTCAGACCAGGAAAACAATATTAAAAATATTAAAAAAAAAACAGTCACCAACACATTGTTTATAAACGCCTTAAGTTATTTTTACCAAACTTTAGGAGCACGATGGTTCATTATTAATTATCCATATAAGCACATTTAATTGCTTTAAAAATATCAAGTCTACTCAATTGAACCCCAAAGGTTCTTTAACAAGTCCTCTGATTCTGTGTTCACAAGCCTGGATTATCCTGTTGCTTAACTCATCTATGGTGGTGACACCTTTTCCTTTATGCAAATATAGAAAATAATCAAGAGAAGTAATGACAGGGGAACTTGGTGGTTATTCAATTGGTCCATCTCAACAAATCCAACAAGTGGAGAATCTCACATTGGATTCATGATGCTTCCAGGTTCTTGGAAATGCTTAAACCACTACTACACTGTGAGTATATACAGTTGTAGGATCTTTGCTAAACTCAATTCTGAAAAGCTTCTGGACAGTTATAGGTGACATGGTTTCCATGAACACAACATGCAGTTTCTTCCAACAGCTTTGCCATTTTCAGATCTACATGCTATGGACGCTGGGATTGCTTGTGCACTGTGTGTAACTGTCACCAAGTGTAAGATAACTTTTTGAGTTATTAAACAATGTACAGTTAACTGTTTTTCAATATCTCTTATAGTTTTTTTTCTTTATTGGTTCTTGGACTACTGTTTTACACGCCATCAATGGCATAGAAATCATGCTCACTATCATAATCTATAATTTTAGTTCATTTATTCACAAAATGTAATAATAATAAAAAAATCCTGTGAATTAAATGCAAATTTTCCATACACAATACTGCATCACTCCTACGCAATACTGCAGTACAACAGATAAGAATTTCTATTCAATTATAAAGAAAATTATTTATAATTAAACTTTTCGGAATAATTATAATTGCGGCTTAGAAATTGGATATAACAAGGAGTCAGAAAATTCTGCATGTTTGATAATTTGCCTTGAACTGAGCCTTAACATTTCCAAAAAAATGACATTAACATACAGGAGATAGTAAAATATTGACATGAGCAGACCATGAGCTGCATTTGGACTACTGGCATGACCACTAGAAATTTATGCATGGTTTCTTATAATGCGACAATTTAGCAAAGCAAATGTCAGGATTAGGACAATATCAACGAAAAGTTATGAGCAATAAATGTCGAGTTACAAAGAAAGATATATTCCAACAAAAATGGTCAAGTCTTGCAAATCGTTTTAAAGAAGATCTATCAGAAGCTATGACCATTGCAACTGCTAACTTAGAATATACATTTCTACAGAATAAACTTTACAGTAAGAATAATAGAAAAATTATGCAAACTTCAAAGATTGCACTAAAACCCCAAATTTGATGACTGTCTTATAAACCCAATAGATACATTTTCCAAGAAAGTCAAACTTTTCTTTAAAACATTGCATGTTCTAATTTATTCAATTATAGCTAAAAAGAAATGATGCATTGCTTCCATAATCTATACCACTCCTATAAAAATTGTACATATTAGGCAAATGTTCTTTCTTCTACTAGAGCTTCTTCTATTGAAGCAAGGAAAATCTTGTTTAAGGAAACTATACCTCAATGAATTAAATCATGTGAGTTTCAGTCTACAAGGATGTGGGAGGTATTTCATGATTGTGGGAATAACCAGAGAAATACCATATGGTATATGTATACTGATTATAGGGTTGGCCTACTGATTTAAATTGTATTGAATTAAAGTATCAATTCAGGACCCCAAACTGGTTTCCTCCTCCTAGATTTTCCATCAGCCTTTTGGGAATAGTGGTTCAACCACCAGTTGTTTATGTAATCTATTTGAATCTGATACCAGCACATACCAACATAACGGTCAAATGGTTCTTCCAGGTGAATAGTGGAGCCGTACCCCTAAGTCGGTCAAGACTGCACATATGCCACTCTCTCCTCCCAAGAATTAGCTAGGGCATTAAGGGACTTGCTAACTTTAATTTAATTAAATTCATCTCAGAACCCTATAATCAGCATTTCAAAATGCCATTTGGTAGGCGATACCTTTTGTTACATCATCTTTAATTTGAAATCCTAACAACTTTGGAACTATTTTTAGGAAGATTATTCCATTGTCTCATAAAGAATGTTAGAAAAAGGACGAATTTCCTTCAGAGGATTGAACTGAACATGCCTACTAGCATAGGCGTGCACAGGGTGTATGATAAGAGGGGGCAAATATGTACCCAGACAGGAAGGGCGCCTAGTCTGAGTACTTTAACTACTTGGGGGGTCTGGAAGGCCTCCTCCAGTCGCCGAAGTTTGCAAATAGCGATTTTTTTCACTGTCTTCATGTGTTTTTTAGGAAAATTTTGCTCACGTTTCA
>JAQIXP010003293.1:0-13290 GCA_034700285.1 Proteroiulus fuscus
TTTTTAGTTTTTGCTTATATATTACGTCATCTCATTTAGATTGAGCTTAAGACCATCTGATTTGCCGAAGACGCCTCATGCTAAGAAATTGGTAAAAGAAGCTGAAAAATATCATTTATCACCGGAAATGACGTCACTTATGCTGGAAATGATGTAAAACACACCAAAAATACTGCCGTATGTGGTTTTTAAATGGAACAAATATGATGCTAGAGTACTACTGATGTTACAGGGTAACTACTTGGTTCACATGTTTTTACATCGCAATTTTATATACTTTTTCGCATTTTTTGCAATCCAACCATACACTTTCATCCAATTTTTCACGCATCAAATGTCTAAAATCTGACAAACTTTATATTTGATGACAATATTTATAACACACAACAATTAGGTTAACTCATATTTGGCTTCTGTCAATTTAATAGCATTAACAAAAACAGCATTAATTTTGCTGTTTCTATTTTTACAACAACTTGCTTCTGAAGTTTCTTAAAAGAGCAATACCACATCAACAACAAGCTTTCACAGAATTACTATCATCAAAATTAAACTTTACTAATTTCTTCCAAAAGAAATTGCATTAATGCTCTGTAGAAAACAGTCTCAACTTGATTTCTGTAAATGCAGATCACATTTCCACAGGCACTTTCGAGCAGCTTGCATTTCTGCTGTAAAGAATTTAAATTTTTCTGCAGAAATTCGTAACTTTAATTCTTTAATGCATTTTCCAGCAGAATTAGTACTGGAATATTTATTTTTCTAATTGGATATTGGTCTTACTTTGCATCTAAATTCCTTATTTTTTAATAAAATGTTGTCACTTTAATATCTTTTACAATTTCACCCTGTCATAGAAACTGACAAAATTTAAGTTTAGCTAAGCTATAGAATAAATATTAATGCAAATGCAAAAACACAGAAAAGCACTCAATAATATAATTTAAGATGATCCAACAATACAGAAATGCTGCTTGCACATACAGAATCATCCACAATTCTTGACTAATAGTGTAAGTAAAATGTAAATGTAATGCAAGATTCAATTAACTGAACCATCAAAATGCTATTCCATCAACCTATTGAAATCATAAATTAATCTTAGATTTGCACCAAAAAAATGTGTTTGCATAGCATGCACTGTGGGTCATGGGGTCTACCCATAACTCGGCCATTATTAAAAAAAAATTACCATGCAATTACATTCTCAATTAAAATGCTGTTTAGTATTTTAATTATATTGCTTTCATGACGTGCATGCAGCCATAAAAATAAACAATGTTTTTATATCATAAATTACTGTAAAAAAAATGGTCGTGTAGTAAAAAAAAGCTACATTTTAAAGCAGTTGACCTGTTTGTCAGATGGGATAATATCTCTTGTACCTAGTTAAATATAACACATACAAAAAGGCAGCTTTTAACATTAATAAGACATCAAATATACTAAAAATTTGCTGTTTTACATAAAAATAGCATTACCATTCCGGATTTTCCCACTACATAGTGGGTGTAAGCGTTTATAATTTATATAAATTCGTTCAAAACAGAAATTCCACATCTATCTCTCTAGTCCTATAACTGGACTAGAACAGCTAGAGGAATTCCAATGGATGCAATGGCTCAGTTAAACTTATTTTCCATACTGCCATAAAGAGTTGTCAATTGCTAAGGAAGGTTTATGTTTCCTTCATAAGTTGACAGGTTTCATGTTAATTTTGCAATAAAACAGCAAGTTTTTTAAGCAAATGCCTTGCAAACTGTTAGACAAGGGCGCCTGCATATCACAGTGGAAAACCACCTATAACAAATATCTCCTGTGGTGAGTATATACGGTGCCTCATTAGAAACTTACCAATACATTCGCAAAAAACTTTTTAAACCAAATCATCATTAATAATTATCACGAGATATATGTTAACAATAAATACCTTCTGTGTATATGCAATGGTGTCATATTAAACAAATGTTCTGATAACTGGTTATATGGTAAATTATTACCGAGTTATCGGATAGTTTTATATGAGAGAAACACTGCTGAGTTATAGAATTGGCATTACATAGAAAATCAACTAATGTATTTCTATAGCAATTTTTCTATATCAATTGTACTTTAAAATGATGTTTTTGGATAAGTCTAGAAACATTTATGTGACATACCAGGGGCGGATACAGGATTTTGCTAAGGACGAAGGATGGGGGAGGGGGGGGAGCAATCGCATTTTACGGAAGGAGATGGCCATTTTCTCTGTCTATACTGGACAGCAAAATTTGCTGGCTAAGGGGGTGGGCAATTGCTCCCATTGTTTCCCCCCCCCCCGTATCCGCCCTTTCGACATACCGGTACTAAAATTTTAAGTTTTGTTTTTAACATAATGCAGAATATGAATCTGAATCGAGATTCTAATTTCTGCATTATTTGGGTTAGCAGAATGTGCATTTCAGTTTAGTCTATAGCCTGTCAAATGGGCATACTTCTGTAAAAAGCTTACAATATTCTGCAAACGCAGCAGAATTTGTTTAATCTATCCTTTCAAAATAAGCATAATTCTGAGTATAGTTTCCAATAACTTTCTGCATTATTTGACACAGCAAAATAATGTAATGTATATCCTCCCAACTGATATTCGTAATGTATATAGTTTTCTGCATAATATTCTGCCTAACATGCATAGGCCTGCCTACACCCTAAAATGAGCATATAATTCATCATATATAAAGTGTCCAATTTTCTGCATACAAAAGACTGCTGCATGTTTGGGCTTAATATAGATTTTTCCAAATGAGCAAAAATCTGCATAAAAAGTTCAAAATTTTCTGTGCAACACAGCAGAATGTATATTCTCCCAAAGTGCATAATTCTGCATAAAAAGTGAACAGATTTTCTGTATCTCACCTACAACCGCAACTACAGCTAGAATGCTACATATTTCTGCATAACATCAGTATTCTTTAACGAGAGCAAATTTCTGCATTAACAGTTATAGCAATTTCCTACGTAACATAGTAGATATTCTGCGTAATATGTTCCTTAAAAATGAGCGTAATTCTGCATAATTTCCAAATTTCCCATTGTTCACCACAGCAAAATTATTGCCAATATTCAGTACTAAACAACAGGTTGCATCACATTTCTACTTAATATATCCGTTTTAAAATGAGCAAAATTCTGTTTGAAAAGTTTACATTTTTCAGTTCTGTTCAGTTTTGTATCTGCAGATTAAAGCACATGTCAACTAAATAAAACTTCTATAATAATGACAGCTGCAACACGTTAAGCAGCTATAGATAAGCAAAATTCTGCACAGTATCCTACAATATTCTGTATATTAAACAGCAGTTTGCATCACATTTCTATAAATATATCCTTTATAAAATGAGCAAAATCCTGCATAAAAAGTATAATAATAATCGTCCTGCACCACGGGTGCACATTTTCTGCATAAAGAGGCATACATTCTGTTTAATACATCCCTAAAAATGAGCATATAGTTCTGCCTGTTCTGTTCTGTAATATATACACAACAGATTACAGCACATTTCAGCTATAAATAAAACTTCTATAATGAGCAAAAAAATCCTAATAGAAACGTCTTAATTTTAATTAATATCCCCTAAAATTAGCATAATTCCGATATTCTGCATTACATGACAGCAGATTGCAACACATTTCTGCTAAATATATCTTCTACAAAAATGAGAATAATTCTGCATGGAAATTCCCAATTTTCTGCACAACGGAGCAAACATATTACCCTCTAAGCCATCAATATATTCCTCTAAAAATGAGCATAATTCTGCATAAAAAGTTTACAATTTTCTGCATTAACAGTGGAATGGTGCACATATCTACTCAATAAATCCTCCCAAACAAGCATACTAATTGTGCAGAAAGATGAAAACCAAATGCCAATGCAAATATGATTTTCTTTCATTAATTTTAAACCTCTGTAGTTCATTAGCAAACTACAGTAATTAAATTCCCAAGTTAATAAGAGTAATAATAATAATTGTTTTCCTACCTTTTATTTTCAAAGTGTTGCTGTTGTTGCCTGTGTTGCGAATGATTGTTGTGTCTCTCGTGATCCTGTATTTCCGCACTGCTTTTGATGCATTCACCTGAGGTAGCTTTGAGGTAAGAAACCCTTCTTACGGCTCTGTTTTCATCATCGTCTTCCTCTGCACAAGAGAAACGTAAGACAGTGAGTATGTGGTACGCGTGACCAGATACAGGGGGTAATAACAACGTCATCTCTTTTGTCCAAAAGCACAGCAACAGTAAGTTTCAATGGAAATAGGAAACAGGAACTTCCCAAAAAAAAGGGAGAGAAATAATATTCTAGGATGCTCTCATTTCACAATTACCCGCTTGTTAGTTAAACCGGTCACTAGTGATAATTAAAGTTTTGATGACGAGATTAGTTGGCACTTTTCAAACCCAACATAACTGTTCTCTTTAGCACGGCGGCTGACAATTGGACAAGAAAACATTAAATTTCAAAAAGAAAAATATTGCTAAGAAAACTTTCAAAAAAGCTCTTCCTGTTAAAACTGCTAGAAAGCCAAATGTCAAGGAAGTCCAAAACACAGCAAACAAATCGATACATTGGCTTTCCAGTTCTCTTTATCTACAGCAATTTACAATTTTTGACACAGCCGAGCATATTTTTGACAAAATTTGTGGCAAAAATTCTTAAGGTAGTGAGGGCACCCTCACAAATATTAAAATGATAAGATACAAAATGAGATTTTCTTGCTCTTTGGGAGGTTTGAATTCTCAGGTTTGTCTAGGTTATACTCTGTTTGCTGTCCTACATATAAATTGCAGGAATTTTTCCAAATTTGTAATAACGTTCTAGAAATATTTTCTCGAAGAATAGGAATATTAAAGGAATTATTTACCCATTTTGTAAGAATATTTTAGGAATTTTTCCCTAAATATAAAAGAATACTATAGGAATTTTTTCTTAAAGTACTGAAATGTAATGGAATTCTTTTATCAAATACGAACGTGTATAAAAGCAATATAGGAATTTATTCCCGAAATATAAGAATGCATTTTATAGAATTTTTCTTTCCAATATTGAAATAATACAAATATAGGAATTTACTTCAAGAAATATGGTTCGTATCAGAATATAATTGGAATTTATTTCCAAAAATATAGGAATGTTTTCTCAAAATATAGGAATGTTTTCTCAAAATACAGGAATGTTTTCTCAAAATATAGGAATGTGTTCTCAAAATATAGGAATGTTTTCTCAAAACTACATACGTTTTCTCAAAACTATAGGAATGTTTTCTCAATATATAGGAATGTTTTCTCAAAATATAGGAATGTTACAGAAATATTTCCCATAAAATAAAATGTCATACAACTTTTTTCCCAAAATATAAAAATCTCAGTGAATGTTTTTCCCCAAAATTTAAGAAATGTTATAGAATTCCAAAAAATGAGCATATTCTATATTATAAGATTATTTTCCAAAAATATAATAAAAATACCAGACTTTTATCAAAATCCAAGAATATTCTAGGAATTTTTTTTTTTTTTTTTTTACAAAATATAGGAATAGTATAAAAATACTTTCCAAAAAACTGGAATAGAATTTTTATCCCAAATTTCACTCCCCAAAATACAGGAATATTATATGAAATTTCACCTTATCATAGGAACTTTACAACACATTTTTTTCCCAAATTATATGACATTAGACCTTACAAAACCTTTAGAAATTTATACAAATCAGGTTTAAAAGTTAAAAAATTTATAAAAAAATGAGCGAAATATACAAAAATTGACCAAATTAATAGTAATCTGATGAAATATAGAATATGTGACCCCTCACAGCTCAATAGTTTTGTATACTGTACTGGCAAAAGCGCTCGGATTATCTTGATACTTGACCAGTAAGACACAGTTCTTAACTGTAAACTTTCACGAATTAAACAGCGGAAGATGCTAAAGCCGTGAAAGGAAAGGTCACAACCTAAACCATTTTTCACATAAAAATTCACCCAGAGTTCGTTTTGGCCTCTGGAGTGCATTGATCTCCTTATCAATATCTTAGCCTTTACGGAGTCCTCTCAGAGACTGCTTAAAACCAAAGTCAAAATGCAATCTTTTACATTATTTCAGTCAAATCTGTTTCAGAAACAAACTTGCTTCCTTGACCCCTTTTCAAAAAGCTTTGAATTCATTGGTTCCTCGATTCTTTAATCCCAGTCTATCCAGTCGCATGCCCTGGTCTTTTTTTTTCCTAACCAGTCAAGATATGTATCACATATACAACGATTGAATCAGATTACGTTTTAGTAGAATTTATGATTTGTGCCTGTTCAATATTCGAGATTTATTTACGTTGAAAATAACAGACAGTTCCGAATGTGTCTCAGTATAAGCCCCCTAGGTTATGTGATAACTTTTCCCAAATGTTGGCTTAAAAAGGGCAAACTGGATATATGCATTATCATATAACCAAAAATGGGAGAAATAACATAAGTAATAATAAATCAAAGTTGGGCGAATGTCAAAACTTTCCTATTAAACTTCCTCGACCAATTCAAATTTACTTTTTGAGTAATTTACGATTTTTACCTGGAATTATAACAATTAAACAGTATTTATAGAATCTAAAACTATACTATCTCATGGCAATAACAAGTGCAGCAGTTTCTATATCGAAGAAATCAAGACGTTTGCCAAATTCATGTTAGACGCCATTTTCCCCACAATTTTCAGCAGACACTGAAAGTTGATGGCGACCTCTAGGACATGCATGTCTACGAGTTTCATGAGAGCTGCTGCCTTTTAACCTGCAGAGGGCGCTACATACTGTCAGTAAAATAGCGCCTACATTGGACCTTTTGTTTTCAACCAAATCCATACATTCGGGACATATTATTTAATGATCGGTAGGCTCAAAATAATAATCGTTACCCTCACAGTAAACTGTAGAAAGTATGCAGTTTTCCGAAATTAACAGTATACATCCAACTAACCATACTAGGCCTATTATGAATCACTAACTACAAGAAAAACTGCAGTTTCCAAAAACAACAGTGAAACCTGTGGAAAATCTTCAGTTTTTTTACATATTACTGCAATTTTTGCCCAATTCTTTTGCTGGGTTTCCAGCATAAGACAATATGTAGAAAAATTACAGTCAAATGAAGTCTATAGCCTTTTGCTATACAAAATCATTTCACAGCCCTAAAACTGGGATTTCCAGTCCCTCTCAGATATTTTTTTTTAAAAATAAAAGTTAATTACCTAACTTTCCCCACCAGTTCTTAACTTCCCCGGTTTTCTGATTTCAAATGCATTAACAAATGTGCTCAAACCCAGTTTAGGCAAGAAAATTCATTAAACTTCCCCCGCAGTTCTGTTTATCTATAATCCCAATTTCTATGAGGAGAAAGGGAGGGGGGATGGGGGTTAAAATTATAATTAATAAACTCCCGAAATAAATTATTAATATTTCTTCACATGGAACACCAACACGATGTACCACACTTTGCCCTATATTTAAGTTCAATAATTATTTTTTTACACCCACAACAGAACTAACAGCATGGTTCAGGTAACAAACATTTCGGCTAATGTGCAAAATGTATGCCATTTCCTATCAAGAAATGCAGGTTTTATGCGATTTAATAGGAAACCCATCACGAGCAAGTATGTTCTGTATAATAAAAGCCACTATTTTGCCGTGAAATATAACGTTTGAGGTTTTGTGGTAATTCGTGAGCTTTCAATTTGTGTTCCAACAAGGCTTTTATTTCCATTCAGAATCCTGCTGCTCTTTTCTAGTTGATGTCTAAAACCTTATGTCAATGCAATAATTAATTGTTTCTGTGAAATGTCAAACTTAATTTACTTCACCTGTTTTCTGTCTTTTTTTATTTTACCTACCAAAAGATAAGCAATGACAGCAGCACCAAAATTCAATTAATGGTATATACTGACTCGTTGGGCAGTTCTCGTTTTTTTTTTTTTTTCCTCCATTTGACATGAGTTGGTAGCGATTTCTGATCAATTCAAGACAGCCACTGGAGTTTGTATGAAAGTACTGACTGAAAATAAGCACTGCTTTTAATGCCGTATGCACATTATAGAATGTCCAAAATACTAACTAGGTCCTACTGGGCTGGCATTGTTAAAATATTTGAAAATAACACAAAATAGCTAACAATAATTATTACCAATTGCATAACCATTGATATATTAGAATTAGAATATTTCCTTCATGTTAATAATGCAAGGTGCATATTTCATATATATTTGCTCGATTTTGCAAGTCCTGCTGATAATACGTCATAGGTAGTTGTCCCTTTCTGGCCACCAGGTATAAAATAACAATGGCTGACTAGCATTGTTCTTTTATTAAAACGGTGGACGTGCGCTGGCAAAGCGTTTGGGGAAAAATTAAATGATAAAATAGAAAAAAAGAAGTCTGCACAAATATTAAACAAAAAAACTAAAGGGAAAGTCCCACCTTGAAATAAAGTGGTTGTAGGAGGAAGAGCGTGAAAAATTAGGAAAGACATGGGAATTGCAATTTGATTTGAGCCCACCAATCAATAAACAAAATGTCCTGAATTCATGGATTGGTTAAAATTGCAAAGCCAAAATAGGCACCATTTTACACACAGCCCTCTACTGAATAAAAAGGCATCAGCTCTTATGAAACACATATACATACAGGTCCTAAAGGGCGCCACCAACTTTCAGTGTCTGCTGAAATCTATGGAAAAATGGCGCCTAACATGTATTTGGCAAACATCGTGATTTCCTCAATATGGAAACTTTGCTGCACATATTATTGTCACACCAATTCATATCTAGTAAGTGTGTACAATTTAAATATCACTTTTTACAAGGTTGGTACTTTCTCTTTAATTTTATTGGAGAATCCCCATATTTTTTATATAAGTATTTTTTCCATTTACATTTCCGAAGAAAAAGTCCTTAGTTTACTCTGTACAAATGTGCCTGCAGAAAATTCCCATAAATCCTGCAAATCATTTCTGAACAAAACGTCATTTTTCTTCTGCCTACCTTAATTTCTGCATAAAGATTCTGGCAGAAAACTGCTATATTTTCCACATAAAACTGCTGTATTTTCCACTTAAATATTCTGCACAAAAATCCAATTCACACTGCAAGGCAGAATTTTTTTCTGCAGACTTTTACATCATAAGTGTTAACCAGGGAAACAATTCGAAAATCGTGAAAATTGTCACGGTCGTAGATTATAATATAGAACATTAAATCTGTCCAATGTACCCTTTCCTGGTTAGCCATATGGATCTCACAGTGTGAGTTCAACTTACAATAAAGTTAACCCTCAAATCTGGTTTGCATTGCATTAAACTCACATGGAATTATAGGAATCACATAATAAACAATTATGCATAAAGGCAAAATATAGGAAATATAAGAAAATCTGCCAAAATAAAAGCTTTCAAAAAAAAATTGAAATAGGCCTATGGAATATATTATATGGGCCAATTCAGACTTAGCCAAGTTCTGCGTTAAATTATACGGCTAACCAACTGCCTGATTTTCGTATTTGTTTGGTGACCCAGCATCTCCATTTCCTTATTTGCTCGCCCAGATTTTAGCATCACTGAGACAGTGTGGCATCTTGAAGCCCCACCTTTTGGGGAAATCTCTCCATTTTCAAAGGTGGGAGTGCTAATTAAAACAACATTCTGCCATTAAATGAGGCATCAACTACACAAATGTTATTTTTTTTTAGTTTGTACACAACAAAATAGTAAAATGCCATACCCACGTTAACGTCTAGGGTGGGATCTTCATTAAAGGCATGCAGACAGCATCTAAATTGCAGTTTTAAAATATACTGCTCGAGACACCCGAACATCCAGTTTTGCAAAAACAGCACTCAAATTTAAGAGTGCAAATTTAAATCATGGAGATAGCATCTTCCCAAAATGTGCACTGACACCGAAAACGACCTCAAAAGCTACAACCGTTGATATTGACCACAAAAAAACCCTTATGAATACATAAGTCGTGTATTTAAATGACAACTTTATGTCACCTGAAATTCCACCTAAAAACTCACGATATTTCACACAGAGATGAATTCAGGTCACAAAGTGGCCTTAAAAAAATATACCTTTGCCTGTGCATTGGGGCATATCTTTCGTAAAAACGTTTACGATTTATTTTCATCACTTGCAGGAACTGTTTCTGATCAAATCAGCTAAGAGTATCGTAAAATTGCCAAGAAACTGTGAATATTTTTTACGCTTGTCTAAGTGACACTTTTAATGGTGTGAATTTGTAAGCAGTTAAGAGTGAAAGTACTTGTTACAAGTCATTTTTAAACTAAAGGCCAACAAGAATTGAGAAGGGCATTGAAATTAATAATTTCCTCACACTTACCATAATTCCAATATAAGGGCTTTTCTAAAATACATGGATGGCGCCATTTTACCACGTTAGGCCTAATACACAAAACGAGTGGCGCCATCTAGTAGTTACTTTTGTAAATTCAACTATTGAAAGTGTTCAAGCATTTCTTTACTTCTTATCGATGGAATAACTTTACTATACTCTGTGTCAGGTGGTTTGAAACAACCTACCATGATCTAGTGGAAGTTATGAGCCACATAACTTATTAATTGGAATAGCAATGCATTAATATGCCTACTAGTGCTGCCATCTGCTAACTACATCTAGCAACCATTGAACACGTAATTTTCTATACAAGTTTATTTCATTTTTATGAATTTATCCCTCAAATCACGTTCTATTTACACAAAATTAGATTCTGAGAACTAATATTCATAATATTAAGAATCCAAGCCAAAATTGTTGGGGGACTATAAATAAATTTGATGGCTTAATTCACAAATAGCGAATGAGCCATATTATATCAATGACTCATTCGATACTTGTAAATTAAGCCATCTATATTATCATGCAGCAGTAGCCAAATAGTAAATCGGCTCTTATGGGCAGAGTGAAATTGAGCACTCTAAAGCTGACACAGAGTATAGTGTTGAATTCCTATAATGACTTAATCAGAAGATCGCGCTACTTACTTTTAAAAAATGGATATTTCCTGTAAAAAGCCTTTTACCACCAAATCAAGATCTTTCAAAAATATATTTTACTGAATGGTAAGTCTAACTATTTCAATTCCAATGTCCTTCTTCATTTTAAATATAATTTGATTGTAACAAGGTGAGACTTTCCCTTTAATGGACTGTACAGTATTTTAGTGCTTTTATAAAATCGTGGAATAAATTGAGAGAAGAATGGGTTTGAAAATAAAAAGGTTGATCTTACCATATATGGCTTTCCTTCTTAATATAACTTCTGCAACTGTTGTTCCAGCAAGGTGGGCAGCTAAGGTTGAAGATGGTGCCGTTCCACTCGAGTGAGATCCTGCGAAGGAAATACGAGAAGCCAAATTAAACCACTAAATAGAGTAAAACCTTAAAAAAAGAAGCTTACCCTGGAATACATTATTAGCATTGTCTGAAATATCATGTTAGTGAATAATTTACCAATTTGCATGCATATTAAGATAAAACAATGCATATGGGTTTAAGTGCGAGTATGTATATGGTCATTTCTTCTAACACTTAAAATCAATAGTAAAAAAAAAAAAAATCGGAAACTCCAGAAAGTTATAAAGCAAGAAAATGGCAGGTCTCAAGCTATTAACTATCAGCCAATTTTTCCAATTATGTCCTATGGTACACCGTATATGGCGTCATGGTCAAATATGATCTTTCAAGCTTTTTTATCTTGTGAGTAGTCAAGACAATTAAAATATTTTAATGATTACTTTTCTTACATTACTTTTTTACCATAAATTTAATAAATTGTTTTCTACCATGTTTACAGTTTCACGATCTCCTGAAATCTTTTATTTCAGCTAACATTGTGCCTTAAATTAAGATTTCTTCATATCGATTGCTTAGAGCACAAGTAGCGAATAAGCCATGTTATTCCAATAGCTCATTCGCTACTTGTGCTCTAAGCCATCAATATAGGAATATTATGTATAGGGCCTAAACCCAATGAATTGCAAGGAAATATAGCTTAAATTAGCCAGGTCATCAACCAATATAGACCTCCTAAACTCTATAGATAAGTCCAAATAGATATTTCTTCTTGCATGCTAATGGGCATCCAAGGGGTGCCAAAATCATCTGTTGAATTATTATTTAATTTATTAGAATGAGTATATAAAAACAGAAGATACTTTTATTTCAAGGATTTCACTTTTCCCTCAACGGACTGATTAGTAGATATCTCAATACAATTGCTAGTATATTATTTACATATATAATTAAAAAGAGCATGCATATAATTCAATCCGTGATTGCAAAGTCTAGACTGCCCTGCACAGTAGGCCTATCTGCAAATTAATGCCCACATGTGAAAAATCAGCACAATTATTTGTGTTCTATTTTTATTGTATTATGAAAACGAGGATAAATTTATACTTGTAACCTAACGCCAGTTAGAATTTAAATCACTCGACTTTACGACGAGGATAACTGTAGGCCTATGCTGATAAGCAAGCTTATTAGGCAGGGCATGCAAAAAACAGCCGAGAATAAATTAAGACAGAATTTACGAGTAAAGGGCAGGCATACAGAATGAATGGTAAATAAATTCATCAAATGTTAGTCAGTTCGTAGAAAATAAACACTTTTAAAAAAGTGTACTTCCTGATTACTCACAACGTTAATTGGGGGTGTTTACAAGGCGAGTTAACTGATGGGTATTGGAACCATATTGCTTTTCAAAAATTTATATACAAATTCAATAATTCTTCAAAACTTAACAGATTTATGGAATAGTTTTGTAAACCAGTTTAAAACAACAACTGAGTGCCATCTGTGATGAATTGATTTCAACTACAATTTAGCCCATACTAAAATGGCGTCCCGTGTTATTTGCCATAGACGTATGGCGCCATCTATGATGCATAACAAATGGCCAAATTATTTTTGTCAAATGGCGCATTATGGGAGTACTTTTGAAAGTGGAGTATTATAATTCTATAATTCTGCATGCTGATCCTGTCTGATTGACTAGATTTTCGGTGATTGACTAGATTTAAGGTGATTGACTAGCTTTTAGGTGATTAACTAGCTTTTATGTGACTAACTAGTTTTTATGTGATTAACTAGCTTTTATGTGATGAACTATAGATGTCATGTGATGAACTATAGATGTCATGTGATGAACTATAGATGTCATGTGATGAACTATAGATGTCATGTGATGAACTAT
>JAQIXP010003294.1:0-13288 GCA_034700285.1 Proteroiulus fuscus
TGCATGTGACGTCATAATCATGCATCAGTTTTTAGTAAAATTAATAATCTTTAATAAAAATCAAACCCCATCATTGAACTTTAACTCGTTCTTGAGTTAGTACAGTTTGAAGAAAACTAATTTAACATTGAAATCCCCATAGGCCCACGCTGTTAAACGTGTGGACAGCCCCCTTAAGCCTTCCTTAAAAAGTTAAGGAGCTACAATAAATGCGAATTGTGTATAGTCAAATACAGCAATTATTTATCCTTTTGTGACCCACAGCCCACCTGTATCATGTATCAGTAAGTTAAGAAATGCTGATCTAGAGGGCTGTACTCTGTCTCACCTTAAGCTGATAAATGTCTTGATGTAGACGTGTTTGTGACATTGTCGGTAAGCAGGGCAGAAAATTTATAAGCCAGAGTATATGCATAAAAACATATTTTGGTTTTCCTGTTATGTTTTTAGTTCAGCCCTTGTCATGATCTGTGCCCTCAAATTGCGTTTGCTCTTTAGGGGGGGGGGGGGGGTCATCTGTTCTCTGCTCACTATTAATAGATGGCACTTGTGAATCGAGTAGCATTATCAGCCAATGTATAGCGAGGAATTCAATGTGTACAGGGTCTTAATTCCTCACAGTATGTATTCAGGAAATCTTTAAAAAAAATGACCAGTAAACTACTTACATTGAGCAATTATACTGTGCCCTGTACTAAGCAAAAGCCTTAATCACACCATATAGATATAGACCTTGTCTCAGAGGGTACTGTAATTAGTCTTTACTGGTTTATTTTTCCATTTTATGGACAAAGCTGTGTTGGGACCAAGTAGGTTAGATAATTGGGAGAAAGCCACGTGACAAAAGGGAACTAATTTGGTCGTATTTTTTTTTTTCAAATATTTGTCTGCTAGCAAGGTAAACTAGGCTGCCTATCTAGTTTTTGAATGCTCTTTATGAGGGTGAAGGAGTCATTTGCATAGAGTTTGTTTACATGAAAACGTTATTATATGCCCTTTCATGTGTAGCCTACATGTATAATGGTACAACCTTCTACATAACACATTATTTTTTAAACCAATAGGTGCAATTAAATTTAATTTGCTGCAGACTTGCATAATTATTCTCTATGATCTGACCTCCTTGACTGAGACCAAATTTATTTCAAATAGTCCTTTTTTATCATCGTGCAATGCATTCTGTTGCTCAGTGTTCCACAATGTTGCTGTAGGCCTATTCAAGTATGAACCAAAATTCAGTACATGTGGGAGTTCCATTATATTATATGGCATACCATAGGCCACGGTGTAGAAGAGAAATAGGTTTATTGAACTGTCGTCTGCTACAATGGTTTTCTATTATAGCAGCCAGAAACCTTAATGATGGTTCGTTCCATATGTTGACTACTAGATGGCAATAGCAATGAAGGAATCAATATGTAAGGGCGTGATCCCTATAAGCCAATCTGAGGCATGCACTTTTAAAGAATGTTAGTTTTTGAAAAATTGCATAGCAGTAAACATCACAGGAACGATTATGGAGAGAAAAGGTTGTGGACACAATTTTAAGGTAGCCTAATACTTTCATAGGAAAGCAGTAGGCTTACATTAAAATAAATGAATAGATGACAAGTAATGTGATAGTTTGTTTAATTGTTTAAAAATTTTGTCAATACTCCAACATTAAAAGGAATCACTAACTAGTGAATTCATAGGGGCCGACAGTTTCGATAACAGCTGTGGTCATCATCGGGGTTATTGAGTGGATTTCACTGTGACCCCCTGATTAGCCAGAAAAAATGTCTGTTAAAGGGAAAGTATCACCTTGAAACAAGTTGGTTTAGTAAAAATGAGCGTTAAAAATTATGATATTCATGAAAATTACGATTGCATTTGACTATATCTATCAATAAATAAAATGATCTGAATACCTGGATTTGTTTGGCAATGTGAAGCCTTGATAGACGCCATGTTTATTAATCTACTGCAGCGCCTTCTATTGGAATGAAGGCGCGAGCTCTCGAGAAGCCATAGACATGCATGTGCCAGGGGGTGCCCCAACATATTAATGATTGCTGAAAGCAGCCGAAAGCTAAGGAAAATGGCGCCTAATGTGTATTTTGGAAACTCCGTGATTTCTTCAACATGAAAACTTTACTGCAATTTTTATTGCCACAGACATTCATGTCTAGCAAGTGTGTACCATTTAAAAATTACTTGTTTCAAGGTGATACTTTCCCTTTAAAGAAACGTACTGTGAACATACAGTACATTCAAAACCCGTTCATTATTTTAGCCTGACTAGATTTCCTGTCTGCTTTCTATAGAATGGGTACCAGAGTTTATATTGGGCGATTGCCATATGACGTGCGAGAAAGAGATCTGGAGAAGTTCTTCAAGGGATATGGAAGGATTAGGGAAATTTTGCTGAAAAACGGTTTTGGATTTGTGGTAAATTTTGGAACCTATGGATAGGCGTAATTGGTCATAGTCTTCGCAAATAAAATAAAAACAAAGTTATGTTTTGGCAATGTTTCCTCGTTTAAATTTTATAATTATATTAGTCCTAGGTATTTCTTTTTTTTTTACTTTGCCAAGACTATGACAATGTTAGTGTATTTTAGTGTGGTTGTAATTGTTTGGTTTGTCGTTTCTTGCTTTTATTTGCTGTAGGAATTTGATGATTATAGAGATGCTGATGATGCAGTTTATGAACTGAATGGAAAAGAGTTGTTGGGCGAAAGGTTAGTAATGACCTTTAAATTGTAAATTTGCAACAGCTTTGGTATTGTCCAGTTTGTATCACTGCAGGGTTCTCACTCACCGGAAAAAAAGCAGTAAATGTGCAGGATTATTGATCAGTTTATTTGAAAATTGCCAAATTGGCTAAATTAAATCCCTAAAAAGATTGGAAAAATGGCAGAAAACCCTGCATTGTTACTTTCCAGTGCTGTTTGTGATTAGCTAGAGGCATAAGCCTATTTATTGGTACATCTAAAACTAAATATGTTTGGCTTATTAAATAGTTATGCTTATATTAGTTATGATTGATGCTGTGATGAAAAAAGTATTACATGTTGTAAATCTTGACTATTTACAAATGAATCTGTATCGAAATTATTGTTGAAATTAAAAATGGGCAATTTCACAAATGTCCATGGCTGCTACACGAATTCTGATCTACAAGTAGTAGTATTGATAATTCATTCAGTGAATGTTTATCAATTATTAGAGTGTACCAATGACTATTTGATTAAGGCTGCAGTTTTTTTGGGCAGCGATAGCAATTCAGGTCAAAGACACTGGTTTGAAATTGTACCAATACTAGCTATTCATTCAGTTTTTTTTGTTTTATTTATTCGGCCCATTGAACTGTTTATGGTGGTGATGACATTAACTTTTCCTTCTGCAAGCTTGTTCTAGCCTATTATTTATAGTTAATCTGAATTTTTCCTTTGTGGCTAAATATTTCCACGTTAAAGTTCGTTTTCCAAAAAAAAAATGTTGTAAATTTACAATAGATTCGTATGTTTATACATATATAAATATAAAAAAGAGCGGGCATATGTGGGGTTAACCATATTTTCCGCTTCTTTCTTTTGACTAGAATAATAGTAGCCCGTGCAAGGGGAACAGCTCGCAGGGGGAACGGTGTGAGTGTTCGTCGCCGTTCCCGTTCCAACTGGACCGAAAAGTAAGATATTGTAACAAACTATTCCTTAGCCTCACTTCTCCTACCCTGTCTTTCAGAGTATCTGTAGAACACGCTCGCGGAAGTCCTCACGGAAGTGACCTCTGGCGGGGGAGAAGTAGTAGAACTCCCCGTGCTCCTCCGCGGAGGCGTGTGGCACGTGACAAGTAAGAGTTGGCAAGGGTTGTTTACTCGTTAGGATTATGGTGACTGTTAAGTTGTGGGTTGGGTAAGGCTTGCGATATCGAGAATCGTTTGACTTCCCTCGTGTTTAGCCAGTTTTTTTATTTTTTTATTTTAAAGTTCATTAAGGAGTTAGCAAAAATGTGTGCGAACTACAAATTGTGCTTCTATTGCCCGAAATCATAACGGATTGGCGTAATATTCATCTGTCACATTTCGTGCCAAATGTGTGTTATGGAAACTTACTGTATTTCCTGGGGCCTATTGCATAAAACTTACATTTTTAAATTTACAAGTTACATATACATGACCTGTATTATACACATGTAAATGTTAATGTTGCATAAAATTTAGTGGTATATGTAATTTAACAATTCATGTTTTACAGACTTGTTATAAGTATGACATCACTTCCTGTTGGTGGTGTATTCAAGCTCCAATGAATGGGGAGGCAAAAAACTAAAATACAAGATATAAATATGCAATTACATTTAAAGTAGTTCCTTTACTTAACAATTAATGATTTACATCCCATCATATGACAAAAAGCATTAAAAAGTTAATTGTAAATTGTAAAAAGTACCTCATGAGTCCTGTAAGGAATGTAATAACAAGTATGTAGACTACATGTTTTTATTGATGCAACAGAAACCAACAAATGAAAGAAATTTTATGTACTTACTCAGAAATTTTCCTGTAAGTTACAAGTGTTTAGTAAAATTTTATGCAACATGTTTATAACTTTTTTGCAAAATGTATGATTAAACTTGTAGACTTGTAAGTTTTATGCAATAGGTCCCAGATATGGAATTTTTTTTTATTTATCCCCTTGCGTATCATGTTACTTATTCCATAGGTGTCTGCTATTTTTATTTATTTATTTTTTTTTTTGCACACAGGCAAGATTAAATCTGAATTTCATGCACTTAATTTATTGAAAATATTGCCCAAATTTTGCTAACTTCCTATTCGTAGGGATGTTAATAGATAATAGAGGGGCTAAAGTTAGGTTTCTTTTTTTTATTTTTATCCTCTTGCTAGTCATAGATTACTACTCACTCGAATGAAGTTCGTGATTCATGCTCAGAATGTTGTAGAATCTAAAGAAATTTTTCACTTGATTTTATACGCCATAATTGTTTCCCTAGCTTATAACGTGATCCATTGCCAGAAAAAAGCCTTATTATAATTAAGGTTTTTGGAAAAAAAAAATTTTATCGTTTTATTAGATTTTTAAGCCAGCCAAACTTGTCTTTTCTAGTTACGCCAATTCTGATCATGACTCGAAGTCCAGGTTTGTCTTACCATTAATTAGTTTTGCTAGCATAAGTTTAAAGAACAAAGTTACTAATCAATTAGTGTCCTACTATTTTTATTTTATTTTAATTGAAATTCTGTTTTTGAACTTATGAGAAATTACTATTTTTTATTTTTTAAATGACTATTAACCGGCAATGAAATCCAGCCTTGAACTTGTATAACCAGTTGACTTTTAGATATATAGTAATTTGCACGAGTCATTTTTTTGTGTTTTACTAAGTTTTGGGCTGAGGAAAATGCCGCCACTAAATTTATTTCCCTTAATTGAAAGGCTCTCTTTGCAGTAAATTGGTTATTAACTGAAAACAAATATGGATTGACAATAAATTTTGCAGAACGAGCATAAGTACTTATCCACAAAACCAGTAATATTAAATTTAAGCAATTTTGCAAACAATGCCTCAAATCATTGGGAGGCACCAATAAGTTTCCTTGTTTTTGAATATGCTCTTGATATAACATGCAGTTTTGACAAAATTTAGTGTTACCACATACAAAAAGTTTTCTCCAACGTTCTGAACGCTTGTGGCATGAATTTTCATTCGATGTTATTAGTGATCTATGTAGACAATGGCCCTATAATTTTGTCATTCTCTTTCAGGTATGGACCACCAACTCGGACTGAGTACAGACTGATAGTAGAGAATCTTTCCAGCCGCGTCAGTTGGCAGGTAAGCACCACTGCCAGCAATGTTGCATCTTGCAAAAAGATGTATGAAGATTTACACTTACCATTCTTACAGCTATAACTCATGGGGACAGTCAATATAATTGGTAATTTTTACATGTAACTTGCAGTGAAACCTGTTTTTCTTTATGTAAAATTTGTGGAAATTGGTTTGGCAATTTTAATTGCTTTTTCTAAATAGTTTTAGTTTTATGCAAGGTAAGGTATATGTTATACAAAATGAGCTGAGCTACTTAAATCAATTGGGGGATCAGTAGTTGAAATTTAGAACAATTATATCTAAAGTGAAGATGGCTGTCCCCATGTGATTGCTTCTTGGTTCGTGAATTTGTTGCTTGACATGTTCTTTTCCATGAAAGATGCCAAACTTGGCAACCCAGGTCATTGATGACGTATAGAGGTGTTGAGGGTGTTTGAAGTCTCAGAGGTATCAGGCGACTTCCAATAACAGAATCTTGGCCAAATGTTGGGGCGGGCAGACGGTCTCATGTGGGGGGCAATCCAGCCCCCCGTCCTAGCGCGGCAGGGTCACGTTGGCGTTATTGAGATGATGAGGGAGTGAAGAGCCAGCATTTCATGCATCTTCAAAAGAATTTCCCAGTTTCAGAACCACACAGGCAACTACTATTGTCACGTTCTCTGGTGGTCGTTTTGGTGCTTTGGGCGAATCTGGCGTGTTGGCTTCCGAGCACAAATCCCGCTTGGTGACGTTTACGTCATCCCAGCGGGACGATTCCTGCATCGCTTCTACCTGCATTCCCCCATTGCGTCTCAACAGAGGACAACCGTTCCTATTCCAAAAGTTGAGGTGCTACTTGAGTGGCTGGTCTGGGCCGAACCATGTGAGAGAGGGTTAGAACAGGACAAGAGTGGGCGATTGTGAAATTGGCGATCCTACTTCCCCACACGACCACATTCCGAATACTGCTCACTCGGGTCAATCTGGCGTTAAGCAATAAGAACTAATTCCGAAGGTAATTCTGCCGTCGGCTGCAAACTTGTCTATCTGCACAGTTATTTATTTCTGTAATTCAGTTATGATATAGATTCTTTTTGAGTATTAAAAAGGGTTAAGAGGGGGAAACTTGTATTTTGGCAATTGAAATAATTTATAATCCTGCATTGCTTATTTATTTGGGATGGAAAGGGAGGTTGCTGGGATTTGATGGCAGCAATACGTTATTTGGACTGATTCTGCGCAAGTAGCCAAAATTTACCCCACCATGAAGCGTCTTTGTAGATGTCATAGAAACGCTAAAACTTTGAACCAATTCTCTTGTTTTTAGCTTATATTTTATTGCTGTTGACCTGGACAGAACAGGTAAAATGTGAATCAATCGATAAATATGTTACCATGAGGGTGGAATCCTCTACCAACCTTCTTAATTTTAGCAAATAGAAAAAGCATTTCAAAGACCTTGTAAATAGGGCTAAATACTCATAGCCAAGTAAAATGGGCTTCCCGTTTGTCTAAATGTGTTGAGAATATGCTAATCAATTGACTAGCTTATAGTGCTAGTGATGATTTATTTCAGCACTTCTAATAGCCTAACTAGGAAAATTTCGGTTGCCATATTTAAGAATTAAACTAATTTGTATATTTACCTGCTTTTACTTTCCCTGAAAAGGATTTGAAAGATTACATGCGCCAGGCTGGGGAAGTTACTTATGCGGATGCTCACAAGACTCACCGCAATGAAGGGTATGTTACGATTGGAATCATTTCTTTTAATTTTAAAGTTGTTAGGAGGCATTTGTTGATCAATCAATAAATTACTAGTGTTGTGGAATTTGCTACTTACACCGACATGAAAAATGCTATCGAGAAACTGAGTGACACCGAACTTAACGGGCGTCGGATTAAACTAGTTGAAGATAAATCGAACAAGTCGTCCAGCAGGAGAAGGTGATTGTCGTCGTTTACCTTTTCTTTGTATGTGCTTGTGCCGTCTATTTATTAATACCTTTTCATTTTAGGTCGAGGTCCCATTCCCGTTCGAGTCGCAGTAGAAGTCGCTCGCGATCCCGTTCTCACTCTCGCTCGAGATCTCGTTCTAGGTCCCCTAGATCGCGTTCAAAATCTAAGTCCAAGTCAAAATCGACGTCACGATCTCGCTCCCCACGTTTCCGTTCGCTT
This sequence comes from Proteroiulus fuscus, assembly GCA_034700285.1. Taxonomy (NCBI): domain Eukaryota; kingdom Metazoa; phylum Arthropoda; class Diplopoda; order Julida; family Blaniulidae; genus Proteroiulus; species Proteroiulus fuscus. Next base: position 7,999 of record JAQIXP010003294.1, read on the forward strand.
TCCAAGTCTAAATCTAAATCCAAATCTAAGTCCAAGTCCCGCTCGCGCAGCCGTTCTCGTGATCGAAACCGCAGCAAGTCCCGTTCGGCTAGCCGTGGCAAAAGTATGGAAAAAAACAACAAGTCGGTATCTCGTTCACCGGATAAAGCCATTAAATCAGATCAACGTTCGCCTGACAAGGATTCCAAACAAGACGAGTAAAGCAATTTGGTGGAGTACATACAAAATCATGGAATTTTCCATGAGAATTTTGTTTGGTACACCTTTGCAGTGGAGTTGTATGTTTCTATTTAGACTACTGCAACGTTCTACAGCTATTTTTTGAAAAGATTTAAAAAAAAGCGATTACAACCCATATCTGTCACTGAAGTCCAGTGGCTGATAAGGTAAAATAACAATTTTGTTAATTTTATTTTAAGAATTATCTCAATTCACGCTTTAAAAACCACTGTTCCTCTATCACAATTTCCATTCAAGCTTAGTTTTAGATGATAGCATCCCACTAAGTGTAATCTTAATTTTTAATCTTTAACCCTTATGCTTGCTATTAGGTTCAGCAGTAATTTGTTCAATTCTCCATTTACTCTTTCATCTATCCCTTGTCTTGTGCGCGCCAATGCTTAAGATTTATGTATTAAGCATTTGATTTTATTTCAAAGGTTGGATTTTGTACAAAGTAAAATTTTTGTGCTTAACTGTATTAGCGAAGCTGTGTTTACATTGATGAAATGCAATTAATTTCCAAATGGAAATTATTTGGAAAACTGATGTAATTAATTGCACATTGGAAGAATAAATGCAACTTCTTTATATTATGTTTTTATTTGGACTGCTCGACTTACCTTAACGATGGGGGATGTGTGGCTCGGTACTGCAGTCCCATTTGAGAGACCGTGGCTCATTCCCTGCTAGTTGGCTATGACGTCGTTTTTTTAAGGTTTTAGCAATTTTCAAGATGAATGCTGTCATAATTTCATTAAGAGCAATACCAGTGATTTTGTCTCCTGAGTTTTAATTTACTGCATGCCAACACCCATCATCATCATCTTGTTGTAGACACTGTTTTTAATCTACTGGGGCTGGGGGCTGTACTTAACGCTAGGGTGAGAGGGGGTGTAGAGTTTTTGTGATAATTGTGTTGCAAAGTTGGGGGGGGATATGGAATCCAAAAAAGTTGATTTTTTGTGTTACATACTCGAGGAAACTAACCAACAATGTTTTGTTGTTGAACAGGCCTGCAGGAGCAATATCTTGTGATTCTGTGAGAAACTTTCTAAAAGATAGTTTTTATTTGGCAGGTATAACTTACACAGGTTATGAAAATAGACTATGAGCATACAAAGTTTAAATTAATACTAACATTTAAGGCTGTGAGGTTGAATAATATCACACGGAATTTGTGTTTCTTGCATGAGATATGAAAAATGACATGTAAGCATCTATAAAATGCCATAATTATTATTACATTTGAGTTACAAAATTAATATCCATAATTGCTCGGGTTGCCATAACTTGAGCTACCATAGGTGCTGTGGCTTCCATACGATGGTCCACTGCTATAGCTTCCGTAAGACGGTCCACTGCTGTAACTTCCATGTCCTCCCCCATAGCTTGGAGTATAACTGTTGTAATTGCTTCCCTGATGTCCATATCCATAATGTGGAGCGTGGTAATTGTTGTGGCTGCCATACCCATTGTTGTAATAGTTGTTTTTGTGATTTCCGCCATATTTCTTGTGATTCCCGTGATGTCCACCCTGATGCCCGTATTTGTCATAGCTATTTGCGTGATGATCATCGTGATAGCCATTGTTACCTGCATGATGATTGTTGTACTTGTTGTAGTCGGCAATGTCGTGGTATTTGCTATGATGACCGTACTACATTGAGGAACAAATGGAAATTTAGTTAAAGCATTTTGAAATGACATTTGGACAGTATTGAAATTCTCACCTCTTCCTTGTGATACACGTCGTGGAATCCCTTTTTCGAGTGACCATAATCCTGCAGTCCCTTATTGCCGTAATGATCGCCGTGGTGCCCATGATTTCCGTATTTGTTAGAACCATATTTGTTGTAATTATTCCCATGTCCACCATAGTAATCATTGTAATTGTCATGGTCCCCGTAATTGTTAGCAGAGTTGTGATGGCCATCGTTGTAATATTGACTGCTGTCGTAATGACCGGTTGCTAAAGCAACTAATTCGTCTGTTTCCGTACCTGCCTCTGCGACAACTGCAGTGTCGGCGACTTTATCGACGTCCTTTGCCGCTTCTTCAGCAATGGCCAAGATGGTGCAGATGCACAAAATAAGTAGTCTAGGTGCTATCATCTATAAAATGCATTAAAACTTAATTCATACGTTTTCCCTTCCCAAATGTCTGGAAACTTCAAGCGCAATTAGTATAATTGAAACATTTGCTATTGAAAATTAGTTTGCTGATGTGAAGCCTAGCTTGCTTTAAAATTACTTTCATCATCTTAAGTTTTGTATTTTAAATGCTTCTCTTAAATTATGATCATTCAGTTTGAAATATCCTTACCATTGGGTTTTAGTATTTAGCATATTTTAGCTAGCTAGGCCCAAACGTTAAATTATGCCTGCTTAGATCAAATTATATACAAAAGTTCTGTTTATGTGGATGTACCAACCTTCTCGAGACTATGTTATATCCAAATATAAAGTTGTGTCTTGTTGAACGACTGGAGAGCGAATGGTGTTAACATGTTTGTGCAGAACTATTTATACTTATTTACTTCCTGGACAATGAGTTTGTTTCATATGTACATTTCAACCGATTGTTTTTTATTTTGAATTTTTTTGGTTGGCTTTCAAGTAACCCCCACCACTTCTTTTCAATAACATATTTTCCTTATAACATGTAATACCAGTCTGTGCTACGGCACCTAACTTTCACTGTTAGGTTTCACCATTGGTAAATTTCGACTTGAAACCATAATTTGGGTCACCTGCTTATATTTCTTCAGATTTTTCAATACAATTTGTTCTGATCCTAATCACTTACTCCACCTCTTTGACCGTCATCTTTTTTTTCTATTGAATAAGTACTATAGTATGCCATTAACGATTTACATTTACAAAGTAAATTGTTATTAACTTTTCCTTTATGTTTTTAGACAATCTTGCATTTAAGAGACATCATAGGTATTGTTCTTGTTGACCTTGCATTGTAAAAGTGAGAAAATATTGTTTGATAACACTTTTCAATTTTTTTTTTTGGATTATACATAAAGGAGTGGGGAAAGAGCCAGAAGGAATTGAGCAGAAAAGTGAAATTATTATTAAAATCGTAGTTGACAGGGACCATTTTTAGTTCTGCTCGGGTAATCATATATAACTTAAAAAAACTTGATTTACTTAAAAGTACATACAGTGAAAGTTTTTATTTTTTTAGATAAAAAAACCACCCTTTTTTGTAGGGTGTGGCGCGAATAGTTGTTAATGCAAAAATGCTTTGAATGAAATTCTAGTAGCTATTACTTAGTAATTGAGTAAACAATACACCAGTAAACTTAATCGTCATGCACTAATGAACATCCAGATTGCATTTTAATAAAAGAAATCAAAGTCCATAGTCTGAAAACTATTGTTTTTTTTATTTGTTTAAATAATTATGCATTCTGTGATTGTAGAAAGCAAATATAAAATTAATCGTGATATGTGAATGTATAAATGTGACGTTGTACACACACATACTGAACAACGCATAATGTGGCAACAAAAGAAATTTTAATATAGGTTTTTAGTGCTATTAATTAAGAACTTTCATCTAATGGTTGTCCACAGCAGATAAGGAAATGTAAATGCTGGAAAAAATATCGGATTCTAATCTGCCAAATAAATTGTAAAAAAAATTACTAATCTGGAATGTGGGATTAGATTTAAAGAGAAGTTGTTTTTTATTTTTCATAAAAAATATTAATAAATATCTGGAGTTTGTATGAAGTAAACTTATTTTTAATTAATTGTTAATTGCAATGCAATTTGCCTTAATTGTATTTAATTACGCATTGACATCATTTAAAATCGAAAAAGTTGTGTAATATTGAGCTAAACTAGGCACAAATGGCAATAACAGTCTTATTCTATGGTCCCGAGCTTTGGGAACAGTCTAATAATTAAAGAACTAGAAAGAATGAGCTTAATTGCAAGTACGGGGTAGGTCTCTAATAATGTCCTCAGGTCTGCATAATATGCCTCAGGACGATGCAAGTATCATGATCTCATTCCAGTAGTAATATTCTATGACTTTCAATTGATTATTAATTAAATAAAGCCAAAAATTACAGACCTGACTATACAAGGGTACAAAAAAACGACAAATAATTGACCACTTCTCAATCATTAAAATTGTTAATAACAAGTAATTTCTTTTACTGAAACTAGTGCGCAGGTGCGATATATAATTATAGCATAACAAGTTTTGAGAATTCTGAATATTCAATCAAATAACATTCACATAATTAAAAGTGAAAACAGGTTGACTTATAATACCAGAAACATGGTATTAAACAAGTAATTTTGTTATATTACATTAGGTATACATATAAAATTTCAGAAATGATGTTATACACAGATTATGTGACAATTTTATCTATTAATAGATATCCCCATCCCCCCCCTTCACTGTTAACTTGGCCAGTGTTAAAGTTGATTTTAATAAGTTCTTCTAAGGAGTTCCTCATACTGAAATTATTTACTGATTCTTTTTATTAAGATTATTTTTCCTTTCCCTTGTAATTAAGGTGCCAAAAAATTGAGGAAAACCAACAAACAAGTATTTGCAGATATTATGTGCACCAGTTAGCATTTATATAGACCTAAAACTAAAACTATAACTAAAACTAGTGATCGATACCGAGCAAAAGAATGGCGGAAATTTACGCCGTTCTTTTGCTTGGTTTCACTTTTTTTAAACAGAAGTGAATAATTTGAAACAAATTCAAACTCTTATTTTTACTCAAATCTATAATTTTGCAGCAGTATTTTTTAATTGCATTCATTTTTGCTAGTTATAAATCTGTCAGGGAAGTTTCACATTTGATATTAAAGTCAGGGAATTAATTGGGCATTTGCAAAGCACCAAAACTACTTTTGTGTTAAGTTAATTGCGCACTGTCAGGAAGAAAGTTTTGTTCCAAAATATAGGGCTCGAAGTCAAAGCATATGCGACAATTCCATTTGATTTAACCCATGTAACAATGTGTGGTTGGCCCATCATTGGGTCATGGTTGGCATGCCAACATTACTGTCGTTGGCCCATTATC
>JAQIXP010003295.1:0-13288 GCA_034700285.1 Proteroiulus fuscus
GGAATACAACGGCAGAATTAATGTGGCACACAATAAAAGCTCAGTTTGCCGGCCTATTAAATATAGGAGGCCTTGGTTAAATAGAGGTTCGTCCACGGATTGTCCAAGGATTATAACGTATAAATTAAGATAAAGTACAAGTAAGATTCTATTTGGAATTAACTAAATTACCAGTCAAAAGAAATACTTTCTAAAATGAGTGCTCCTAAAGCCATAAATATTATAGACGTGAACGATGATGATGCATTCAGACTTCTGGATGGGCTCTTAAAAACGAATGCACCCCATGCAAGTGGACCTATTGTTGAATGGGACGATGAAAGCTCGGAAATGTCCAATTATTCCAAGGAAGCTTTAGAAATGAGAAACATTGGCAACGCAAGTATTTTAAAAATGAATGATGTGAATTGTAACAAATTTATACAATGTTATAAAACTGAGCCAGTATTGTGGGACGTCAAGCGCGTTGATTACAATCGCCTCCGCAGTCGCAGAGCTGCTGCAAAAAGAATCGTGGATGCCTTAAAATTGGAAGATTTAGTCCCCAAAGATTTTACGGAAACACATGTCACTACAAAATTCAGAGAGCTGCGAAGTTCCTATTTGCAAGAGATCAAGAAAATTGAAGAGAGTACAAGATCAGGAATATCGGGCAACTGTGTTTACATCCCAAAAATGGTGTGGTTCAAGACTATGGATTCTTTTTTAAGACCTCAGGTTGCAGAAATTAGGCCAATTGCTCAATTAAATAGCAGAAACAGAATGAGATTTATGTCCTATTCCTTGGATATTTATTATGATTATTCGAGAGAACCTGTCGAGAGGGCTATTTTAGCAATGGATGATGTGAATACAATCACGTTTATAGAATGCTACCAAAATGAGCCAAGTTTGTGGGATACTTCCCATGAAGATTACAGAATCCGTGAAATGAGTAACGCTGCTGTGCAACGAATTGAACACACTTTAAAGTTGAAACACATGGTATCAAAATATTTTACTCTGAGGCATGTTCAGGCAAAATTCAAAAATTTGCGAAACAGCTACTTGAAAGAACTCAAGAAAATTGCAGACAGGACAAGCACTGGATGCTCAGAGTCCTCAGACGAAGTATATGTTCCCAAAGTGGTGTGGTTCAAAACGATGGATTCATTTCTAAGACCTCATATTTATAACAATTTAAAGGATGAAGTTGAAAGTGTTAAAATGAGCGACGCAAGTATTTTGAAAATGGATGATGCGAATACAGTCAAGTTTTTAGAATGCTATCAAAATGAGCCAGTGTTGTGGGATACAAAGCATAAATTTCAAAGGAACAGCAATTGTCGTTTAGCTGCTGCAAAAAGAGTTGCAAATGCTTTAAATGCCAAGCATTTTACTGAGAAGCATGTCGTTGCCAAATTCAGAATCCTGCGAAATTCCTACTTGCTGGAGCTCAAGAAAATTGCAGAGAGTGCGAGATCCAGATGCTCGACAAATGTTTACTTTCCCAAAGTGGCATGGTTTAAAAAGATGGATTCCTTTTTAAGACCTCATGTTACTACAAAAGCTAAGTTAAACTTTGTAAGTGTGGGTATCTATAGGTCCTAAATACCATTACAATTTCTTGTAATAATTTCCTTGTATTTCCAATGCTAAGATCCAGGAATATAAAAAAAAGAATGCTCAATTTCTTTTTGTGTCAGTGTTTATTGCAGTCAGTTTTCCTAATAGCAAAACTTGAAGTATTTTAAACATTTTTTATCCTCAGTCACACGATTCAGATGATATAATTGCTGGAGAACAGGTGAACTTGCATTGCGAAGTTCCTAACTGCAAATCGAACGGATTAAATAAAAAAGGAGACGATGGACTAACCTTCCACCTATTTCCTAACAATGAATATAATGATATATGGTTGAAAGCCATCAATCTGCCTGAACATCATCAACTGGCCGAGTGGTGAGTAGGCCTACACAATCTGGTATTTTTGCCATTAAATTACAAAGAAACCAACTTATCATTTTAGCCATAACATTTCATACTAGGCCTAAATGATTTTGGAAATTTATAATTACCTTTGCTTGCAACAGTATACTGCACATAACTTATGGTTTAATGAAAAATATAAACCATATCAATACTAAAGTGAGGTCCAGATTGTGTTTATGCCATTGATCATCGTAATAGCAATGACTGCCATATAGTGAAACTGAGCAAAAGAATGGCATAAATATCCCACTACTGGCAATCGCCAGCAATGCGATATTTACGCCATTCTTTTGAACAGTTTCATTATAGTGATAACACTTTGGCCTGTTACAATATAGTGCTCAACGTTTACAGGCTCAAATATAGCTGTTAAAGGGTTCCATAACAAATTTTGGTTTTCCTGATTTATAGTGCAAGTATATGCAGTGTACACTTCGCTCCCAATGCATATCAGCAATGCAATCTTAAAAGTGATGCCATTCCAACATTGTTGCTTGGACCAGAGCATCCAGACGTTGGGCCAGATTGCCTGAACACTGGGACCTGCAATGGTGTGCATCTATTGATCGTTCATATATTTTTAAAAAAATTGAAATTTGAAAAAGAATTTTGTAAAACAAAATAAGAATTTTTAAAAAGTTAAAGCAATGAATTTTGCTAAATTTTTTGGTTTGAAAATTTTTGAGTTCTCTTGTAAATCAGCTGCACGAGCTTACAATTTGATTTTTTTATATTAATTGATTTAGAACCAAAATCTGCCGTAAAGCAGGAACCTGCATCACTTCCTGACAAAACAAATGAAACTAATTTCACTGATGGCAATACATCAAATTCACTTCTTACAGGTAATGCCAAATGTAATTTTAAACCTAGAAAGTTTTTCAGTTCTAAATTTATAAAAAAAAATTGACGCTAGAACTTACGTGAAATGACTTTTTTCCAACTTATTTTTCTCATTAATTAATAGAATATGAATACTTGGTAATAAAGCAAGAACCCACATCGTCATTCCACCAAATTTGTGAAACCTATTTCCCTAATGGTACCACATCAAATTCACAGATAGAAGGTAAGGATAAAACTAAAATGAGGTTAAATCATTAGTATGATATGGATTTTTGTGGTTTACCTGAACGAAGGCTACAATCTGTTAAGAGCTTACCGGGAAAATGTATTATTTATAGAACTCGAATCCATAGTGGTAAAAGAAGAACCTTCGTCACCTTCCGACCAAACAGATGAAACGAACTTTCTTGATGACAGTACATCAAATTTACCAGTAGAAGGTATGCTGGTTACTTGCCTTTCAAAAATCTACGGAAAATTGACATGCTTTTCTAACATTTGACTTTTTCCTAGTTTGTATTTCCATGCTCAATGAACATGCTTTTTCATCAGGAAAATCTAATGAGAAATCCAAAGAAAATGATGCAGCAGAATTACTAAATAATGTGGCCAAAGTAATGACATTATGAATGTTTCCTGATTCAGCTGGTATGCCCAAATGTGTATTCATTGCGTTTTATTCCCATCCAAACCAGATAAAGCTGTCTGAACCAGACAAAGACACGCCTTTAATGGTAGCATCTTACATTGGTGATACGAACATGGTGAAAATGCTTTTGGAGAGAAACGCTGATATCCACGAAACGGATGCTGAGGGACTGACACCACTTTTGCTGGCTGTGATAAACAAAAAGGTGGAAATCGTTCGAATCTTAATGGATCACGGAGCCTACGTTGACGCCTTCAACGACATGGAGGAAACGGCTCTAATGCTAGCCTGTGCAAGTGACTGCAAAGAAATTGCTATCGAATTAATCAAGGGCGGAGCCGGACTGGTGAGTGAACCAGTGCAATTACTACATGTATTTCTCTCTGAAAACTTAAAAAGTGCTTTGAATTGGCCACAGCATTGATTCCAATTCTTCCCTAGGAAAAATGCGATAGTAATGGACACACACCATTGATGATTGCTGTCAAAGAAGGTCATCTTCTAACCACAACGCTTCTTCTTGCTCACGGTGCCAATGTTAATTCAATCTCTCGTGCTGGTCATTCCCCGCTTTCGTTAGCATATGAAGGAAACCACTTGACCATATGTGAAATGCTTTTGGCACATGGAGCAAAGCAGACTCTTCCTGTTTCTCTGGTATGTGGTCATCTAGCCTATCTGTCAGAAATGGTGTCAGTTTAGTACAAGTAATATTTTAGAATATTATTCTCTTGTTTTCAGGCCATTTCAAGCACAAAAACTGCCCAAGATTTGAGATACTCGTCCCTACTACAAACTGTGGGTGAAACGCATAGCGTCAAGGAATCTCAATGTCAAACTGATTTGTGTATGCATATTAATAAAGTCAAGGTATTAGTAAAACTAACATTGCTTGCTAAATTGCTATTCAAGTTTAGCTAATTAAAAATATTTGTATGATAAAATACTGTTTGCATTGCATTGCAGGGTGAGATCTTAGTTCCAGTGATGATTAGAAGCGAACTGGGTCCAAAACAGAAATCTTTGTATGTTTCTCTCAAGCAACATGTTGACCGCACCACCCCAGAGTTTCGACAGTGGCCTCGCGACACTCCCCTTGATGGTAAAACCAAGCACGTTGTCATGAACGTCTTGCACCATGTGATGAACTCAAATTCCCAACTGAGTTTGAAGGATGCGAGTGCAATTGCATCAAAAATCACAGGCGTCAGTGTCTCTTCCATGCTCAAATCTTTGTCAAAAACGAAGGAGGACGATGAGCAACCATCACCTGAACCACCCAAGAAAAGAGTGAAAGAGAAAGCCCAACTATGCAAGGACATGCATGCGAGTACAGGAACCTAATGCCGAGTGTCATTCGAAATATAATTCCATTAATAGTTTTACATTGTTTTGTAAAGAATTCAAGTGGCAAATTATTGCTTTGGACATTTTTTTTACTTTACTACATGGATGTAATAATTCTGGCTACTCCTTTGAATTTAAAATAAATACAAAACAGTATTTAAAAACAGTAAAATGTTGCTGAAGTTATTAAGGTTGGTGGGTGGGTGTGAATTTCACGGGCAATGCAGCTAAGGAGACTTCAAGGAGCATAGTGCAATGCCTACAGGTCTTGAGGAGTAATGTAAAACTAGGTTTAAAAAAGTTAATGTAGTCTACAACGTATAATGCAGAAAAACTTTTTTTACTTCTAAAATTTTTTAAAAAATGTGATATAGTGTGGAACATTGTGGAAAAACTTGCAGAAGTACCCTTAAGTACCATCTTGACAGAGCTATAGTCTACCTGACTTTCAAATTACTGGGTGAGGGTTGGATATTATTTTTTAAAGTACATGCACTTTCTCCCCAACACGTCATAGGAGCCAACGAACACACGTGTAGCGCCATCTAGGAAAAAATATTGGCACTTTGGTAGGGAACAATAAAATGTTGCATTCCTCTAATTCCATTTATTTCCAGTTTAATAAATTTGGTTACGTCATATACGTCACCAAATGAAATGTCAAATGCTAATTGTTGTGTATCTGGATGTTCCAATACATACAAAAAGAATGTCGGCAATGAAACAAAAATTAGATTCTATAAATTTTCCTCCCGACCTTGGCAGAAAGAACGTATGAGCCTTTGGACTAGTTTTGCCAAACGAATCAAGTAAGAAAATTATTTCTGACTGAAATTAGCATGATAATACCCCATTAACACGGACATTTTGAACATGGTCCGAGAATATTTGTTACCTGTAGATAGATTTCTTTTAGGAACCAGTGTGTAATGCACCAGTATTTCAAATATTATGCATAAACATTTGCATTTTTTCTACACTACTGCAGAAATACGATGTGCATGGATTGCATGTAGGGAAAGTGAATAGAGATCGACACGAATCAAGATTCACGTCAACCTCTACTGAACAAATCAAAACACAAATCTTGATTCATGCTTATATTGTGTCGTAGGCTATGATTGTGTCCATACATGTATCATTAACGTTCTAGAGAATCTAGATTGATCAAAATGTCCGTAAATGGGATATCCCATGATGGTTAAGTTTTAAGAACAGATAGGCCTACATTTCATTAATTCATTTGACAACAATTTATAGCCGTGATGGAACTCCATGGAAGCCCAGTTTAAATGCAAAAATATGCAGTGCACATTTTATCGGGAATGAAAAATCTGAAGATCCTCGCAAGCCAAATTTCAATCCAACAATCCACCCAAACAAGAAAACGTCACACAAAGTTGATCCTGATAAAGTCATGACCAGACGCAACAGGTTAATCCCTAAAAGCCACTGGGTTAAAACATTAAAATCAAATTTTCTGCAGAACAATATGCAATAATGCTGAAATTCAAACTGCAATTTTGAAATTTTTTTGCCAAGTTCGCTAATTTATTAGCTTTCTTCGGAAGTGAAAAAAAATCGGTGAAACTTGGAGATTCCAAAATTTGGAATTGGTAGCAATTTTAATTTCGACATTATTACTGAGTTACATAGCTATATTCAAAATGAAAACTATACACTCTTACACTGAATATTAATTTAGTTTCAGAAGAAGGCCAGAGACGAATATTGCTCTAAACAATAAAGACCATTGTAATTGCACAGGTAAAATGTGCTTAGACTGATATATGATAGAGATACCTACAACTGCCAATTTCCTTTACTACATGTATAAAGTAATTTTCAATAGACTTCCAAGTTAAATCACTTTTTATCAAAGTAACAGCCTGGACTGACACAGAATTTTTGGTACCTGGGTACAATCTGCTAATTAATAAGCCCCAGTATGTATTAAATAATTATCGGTGTAGCAAGAACAGAAAGCTCGGAAATCACAGCACTAAGGTTTTCTTGGTGGCATCAAAATTAGGAATTTTAGTTTCTATTTTTTTATGATTTTGACGCTTCTCTTGGCGCCTGGTGAAAATTGCTTTGGATTTAATTTTCTCACGAGCCAGCAAAGTAGGCTATGTTCTACAATGAATAAACTGAAGCATTTCTACAATTTTCAACTTTAGAAAGTATTAAGCACATGTCCTTTATGAATGAAGTAGCTCTAAGATGAATGAAATATCTCAAAGCAATTTAGTCGAGTCCTACTATGATCAAATAGTAGCCACATGAGAAAATTATTTATAATCTCTTGCAACAAGAACGATTTATATACACGCATTTATGCTTTTCAATGAAGAATTTATTTTAACTTGCATAACAAGTTTTACATTATAACCAAAAGCAGATTTAAAAATGGCGGCAAATGTGCTAAAGCCTTATGGGTAAATGCTGACTGTAAGCTGTTGTCTATCAGCCGATTTATTAGAAGAAAAATGCCTCGCTATAGAAAATCTTATGGAAATCTTTGCTGTGTGCCTGGATGTAGATCCACAAATAAATTAAAAAACATATCATTTCATAAATTTCCAAAAGATGAAAAATTGAGAAATGAGTGGATAAGAATAATAAATAGGAAAGGCCCAGGAGGTGCCCCTTGGGTGCCAACACCATACCAAAAAGTATGTGGTTTACATTTCCCTTCAGGAAAAAAACAATATTTAGATAAAGTTCCATCAATAATTCCTGTAATTCCTACTTTCACTGATATCATCAAGAATTTAATTCAAAAAGGTAAGCTGGTATGTGCATAATAGTGCATGTAGGCCATCAGAATATTTTGCCTTTATCATACATTATACAGGTCTTTCATTTTCACACAAAATCGATTCCTTAACATTTAAAGGTGCATTACCCTTATAAATTTTTTATATTCCAAACTAAAAACTCAATGCATGTGCCAATTACATAGGCATACATTTACAAAAATTTCGTCAGGAGGATGCACCTAATTTAAGAAGTTGTACACCCTAACAGCATAAAATTTGATTATAGATGCCGAGAAGGCCAAATCCACAGTAATAGTCGATAAACAAAAGATGAAGGTCCTACCACAAACAGAATCAGTGGAAGGTGAAGACAAGGTGACCCAGGAAGTCAAGGACGACTCGGATTGGGGTGGTTACGAGCTCCATGTTCCAGAAATTAAATTAGTCGTGAAAGAAGAGCCCGAATGGGATGGTTTCAAATTCCAAGCTCCAAAAGTCGACCTACCAACAGTTGTGAAAGAGGAACCCGAATGGGATAGTTACGATATCCGTGTTCCAGAAATCAAGTTAGATGTCAAGGAGGATTCCGAACTGGACGAGGCCATTGTGGATAATCCATCATCAAGCACCAAATTATTCTTTAAGTCTAGTACCGGTACTGAGGACAGTGAAGACCTTAACAAAGCAAAAAATATAACAGCTGATGACTCTATGCAAACTGCTGATACTAATGGATCCAGTTCACAAGTTCCAAAACCTAAAGGGAAGAGGAAACTTCCAAATTCTAGTGACCAAGAATGTACAGAAAAAGGAACAAGAAGTATGCATTTAGTCAAAATTAAGTGGTTAGATAATAGCAAACCGGTGGTGAACAAAAACCTCCAAGACAGCATCAATATTTTGCAAAAGGGAAAAGCAGAAACTAAGAAGGAATCTGCTATAAATGCAAAATTGAATAAACCTATGTTGAACAAAGTATTAGCAGATGCAAAAAATGGGTCAACGAAAGCAAAGTTCCTTATGGAACAACTAAATTGTTATGGTAAAGATTTACATAATTGGTCAGCCGAAACACTACGTATTTGCAAATCTTGGGCTTTAAGATTCCCAGATGCCTATAATGAATGCTCAGTGAACATCTTAAATTTACCTACAAAGGAAGAACTGGATATCGATGCTACTGACAACATTTCAGACTGAATTGTGATGTTTTAATTAAGTGCATTTTGTTAAAGCCTGCATGTAGATATTATACTGTTTAAATTATAAGAACACGCAAAACTGCTTGGTATGTCAGTCGTCTAATTTATTCTTGCGTACATTTTCTGGTGTTATAACTATACTTGTTACTATATCAGAATTTGTAGTATACGGTACTTCATGATTATACATCAGATAGATTTTGAAAGTAATTTTATGATTACCAGTGCAAATGTACATATATTGTAATAAATTTTGCTTTTTTTCACATGTAATTGTTTGCATATTCATCTAATCTAAGGTTAAAAGTCAGGTAACCAGCTTACACAGCTAGGGTAACAGTTACGCTGCATCTGACTTATGCAGATTTTTATAATCTGCAACAAAAGACAACTACATCCACTGAGTCTGCCAACAGCAGTGGTTATGCTGAGTGGTTATGCTAGGCTGGGGTTTTACCGACATTTTCGTCAGTTCCAAACCGACTATTCAATATAATGTTCCAAATAAGTACGTGATTACTTTGGAAAGCCAAAGAAAAATCGGTTGAATCGGACGAAAAAAAAATTTGGGGGGGATGGGGGGGGGGGGGGGGCTGGTGTCGGGGTAACGCCAGAGATGTTGGTCGTGTGATATCGTCAGAGTTAAAAATCGGCAATAAAGGAAACCAGTGTAGCTCTTAAACCATAGCCTAGTCCACATCAATCTGAGTAGGCCTATTGCCTGTTTGCATTCATAAAGAGAATGTCCAATGTACAAAAATAATTTGAGTGTCCCCTAGGTACGATACCTGCGACCCTGCCATATCATCAAGCAAATTGAGAAGTGCAAAGTTGATCTAAGAATGTCCATAGTTATTTCTGGCTCAATTTTAGACAAAAAATAACTCCTCAACTTTGCACACCTCAATTTTCTTTACGTGATCGGCCACCTCCTTGAAATATTCTACAATTGCCCTGCCTCCCTTATTACATGTTTGACAATTAGTATGATTATAACAAACACAAATTATATATTATTTGCTGTGACAGAACACATCAAGTGTCATAACTCAAAACAGGAAATAATGGATTAAATCTTATGATACAGTAGGTAGGCTACTTCACTGCATAACGACCAAGCTATATACAAAATAGTGCATACTTGGCACACAGATTACATACTATCTATATGCACTTTATAGAACTGATCAGATGTATAAGATACCAGTACGCACATGGTCTACGTATTTGAAATTCCACGAATACAGCGCCATCTTTTATGAACAATTGGAGAAAACATGAGAACAGTTCCATCATAGACAAGCATGTTACTTCTGCTTGCTAATAGTACCAGCAGGTTTGTCCCGTCTGTACTGTTCCCACTCTCACAGTTTAGTGTATATTCCTATGTAAAATGATGCAGTGCCATTCAGACAAGTATGTGTAGAATGTCTATTGAATCGTTCATCTAATTCAATGGCTGTACAAAATTTCAGACTCATTGCAATGACATGGACAACGAGCCTATGAGCCCTTCGCATCCTTTACTCAGTCTACTGGCCCTAAACATGGAGGATTATTTAGATCAACAAGAAGCAGTGTCTCATGGTCAGGAGGAACGAAACAAAAGACAGTATTCAGAATCTGATGATATCCCTCCAACAACAAAGCGTTTATCTACCGATCGCAGTGTAACAACTGGATCAGAACGTAAATCAGTTCTATTATAAATGCAAACATTTTTACTATTTATTGTACATAAAGTATATAATCGTCCAACGCCTTGTTGCAGGTACACAACGAATACAAGCAACGTCAGAAATCGTGGTCGCCTCCGACTACGATGGCATAGTCGAAAAACTCATAGCTGAAGTTCAAAAATATCCCTGGCTTTACGATGCCAAGCTGCCAGAATACCGTGATGTTCCGCAAAAGCAAAACGCCTGGATCGCAATAAGCAAAGTGTTGGGTATTTCTCGTAAGTGTGTTACAATCAATAATCAAGTGTGCCAGATTTAGCCTAGAGATTTAACAATGGTCTGATTAGCTGAAGACTGCAGTGCAAAGTGGAAAAGTTTACGAGAGAAGTACACCAAAGTGTTGAGGAAAATGTCGAAGCAAAGACCAGGGGAAATTATCAATGCCCAAGATAGTAAGTGGCCACTGATGAAACAGGTCGATTTCTTGAAGGGTCACATTCGATCACGAAGGTAAACATTCCCTGCAGGATGCGATTTAAGTCCTTAACGTTTCTCACAAACGTCTTGAATTTTGAACAAAATTTCCACATTTAGGAGAGTTTTTTAAATAAATGTTGAAATTGTAGAAGTCGGCGCCCTAAATCCCCTGTCACCACGGCTGGCACAAGCATCGGCAAGGGTTTAGGTAATTTGTTAATGACCTATCCTGGTCTGATGAAATGGATTTTCACAAATAACTGAATTGTACTTTGACCAAAATGTTTGAATTATTACAGGTACAATCACCCTCCAGGCGTCTCACCGAATGCAATATATGAACACAGGCG
The DNA here is from genome assembly GCA_034700285.1 of Proteroiulus fuscus. Lineage (NCBI taxonomy): Eukaryota > Metazoa > Arthropoda > Diplopoda > Julida > Blaniulidae > Proteroiulus > Proteroiulus fuscus. The sequence goes on from JAQIXP010003295.1 coordinate 11,284, forward strand.
ACGAGACCCAAGCCCCAGTCAGTAACGCATGGTCTACACCAACGGGCATGATACCATCATCTTCAGGTTTAAGAGAACCACCGCTATACTCATCATCCTGTTCTGATGACAGTGATTCAGATATATGTGGGTATCAAATCACAGTTATGCTTGATATGCATAAAACGCGAGATGTGCACCTTAATCTATTTTTCTGAACAGGTGTTAACGGCAAACGTGAGGCCCGTGCCATTGAGTCTGAGCTGATGAACTCATTGATGGCATCCCGCACGTTGATGTCCAACAGAGCAAGTGTCGAAAAGGAGAAGGGTGATGCTGAGCATCATTTTGCAATGTATGTGTTTCGGCGTCTGAGGGGACTACCAATTCAAAATAAATCCATGCTGCAGGCCAAAATTATCCAAATGTTACACAGCGTCGAGTATGATGATATAGAAAGTGAGGTAGTGATACCACATGACGAAGTTGGTTATTATTGATGCTGCATTGAATTTCTGAGCAAATTTTATTTTTAATAGTTTTGTACATATCTATGTAAGAATTTTTGATAAAATAAAATTAAAGCTTTTTAACCCCATCTTGCTTGTCGGTCTGGACTTTTCTTTGAAAAAATCTTTGTAAGGTTCCAATATATAGATTATATACCGGTAGTAAACCTACAAGCATGAATAGGCGTGTTTTGGCGTTATTACCCTGTTACCATTTGGATACATAGTTAGGACCTTGAGTGTTTTACTGTTGACACTAGCTGTTTTATCGTTTTGGATAACGATGCCGGGTAACCAAAAGGGTAACCAGCCTGTTATCTACCTAAATAGGTGGTGTACAAAATGAGGTAATAGAAATTAAGGATTCGTACAGGAAAATCATTGAATGAAGAACTTTGCGTTTTAGCATTTTGCTTGTATCCTATCATAGAGTTAAGAACTACTTGTAAACTGGTAACTACAGCGTATGACAGGGTAATAACGCCAAAATACGCCTAATACCTGCAGATGCTCGTTGCTAGAACAACTCACAATATTGTGACAATATTTGATAATGCATGGAATTCCAATGCATTCATGATATTCTTGAGTCACTACAATATGAAATCATCTCTTTTTTCAAGATTTTTGTTTTGTATAGGAACTATTTGAAACTTTCTAGCAAATTATTTAACCAATCGCTACCAAAGTAGGAAAATACTTTTTATAAGATTGGACTATGAAAAGAATATGAATGGCCCCAGTTATGTGCAATGGAATATGGAATGGAAATGGAATGGCTTCGTTCAAGGTTACCATGTAATTCTCATAGGGCTACCACTCATAAATATATTATAATGGACCATACTTTCTGCCCACACTGGGCGCTGTCACATCCAGTCATATTAAAAATAACAAAACTAATCTGCCACTATCGGCTACATATTCCTTGCGAGCCTTGGTCATCATGGCATCAGATGCGAGAATATTTAGGGTGGGCATGGCCCGATTCCCCCCCCCCTTCCATGAAACTTATAAATCCATGTTATATGTTATATTAATTTATTGTTAATTAATTTATGTTAATGTTATATTATTTCTGAAATAGCATAAATGTGCAATTTTTCATAAATGACAAAAATTTAGTTTTCGTATCCTCAATTATGGATTTATCATCTAGCATAACAGCATAATGATAAGATTGGAACTCAAAATTATTTTGTAGGTCCGCTGCTAAACATTTCAAATTTAAATATTAGGCTACCAACTGCAGCAACAATCCCACCAACAGAAAATTATAAAATACAAACACATGCTCTATCTCAATCCCGTTACTAACACACTTAAAATATCAATAGCTACTTACCTTTCGACGATGTTTATTGATTGAAGAAGTGGGAAAATATCCAACATAACTTTCACACATCCAATATACCCGCCATATTCCGATAAATTATTGCACAACCAAGGCCTCCTATATTTAATAGGCCGGCAAACTGAGCTTTTATGGTGTGCCACATTAATTCTGCCGTTGTATT
>JAQIXP010003296.1:0-13280 GCA_034700285.1 Proteroiulus fuscus
GTTATTCCAGATTTGGATTTTTCAAATTATACATATATCCAGTTATATTAACTACCAGTTCCATGGAGCCCATTAATTCCAATATACGTTATTTGGTTTTGAAGGTCGTCCAACTATACTTATTTCCTGATGTAACATCATCTCGATGCTTTATATATTATTCCAGATTTGTTTTTTTTTCAAATTATACATTTATCCAGTTATATGAACTACCAGTTCCATGGAGCCCATTAATTCCTATACGTTATTCGGTTTAGAAGGTCGTCCAACTATACTTATTTCCTTATGTAACATCATCTAGATGCTTTATATATTATTCCAGATTTGGTTTTTTTCAAATTATACATATATCCTGTTATATGAACTATCAGTTCCATGGAGCACATTGAATTTAAATCATATTATACGTTATTCAGTTTAGAAGGTCATCCAGCTATACTTATTTCCTTATGTAACATCATCTAGATGCTTTATATATTATTCCAGATTTGGTTTTTTTCAAATTATACATATATCCAGTTATATGAACTATCAGTTCCATGGAGCACATTGAATTTAAATCATATTAAACGTTATTCAGTTTAGAAGGTCATCCAGCTATACTTATTTCCTTATGTAACATCATCTAGATGCTTTTAAATATTATTCCAGATTTGTTTTTTTTTCCAAATTATACATATATCCAGTTATATGAACTACCAGTTCCATGGATTCCATTGAATTTAAATCGTATTATACGTTATTCAGTTTAGAAGGTCATCCAGCTATACTTATTTCCTTATGTAACATCATCTAGATACTTTATATATTATTTCAGATTTGGTTTTTTTTCAATTTGTATGTAGATCCAGTTATATGAACTTCCAATTCCAGGAAGCAAAAATGTATATGCACCTCTGGTTATACTTTATTCATGTTATATGCACATTTAATACTTTATTTGCAAGGTCATAAGTTTCATTTGAGGGTGGGGACTACATTATCTTTGACCCCATGTTTTGTGACTATGGTCGACCATGTTGATGACCTGACCATGACCTGACGAAGGGCTGACTAAAGGGTTATAGCTGACTCAATGTCGTTCAAGTTGAAAAAGTGAATTTTTTTTGTAAAATCTGCTTGATATTTGTAACATTTATTACAATTTTTTAATTTATTTTCAGGTTTGGTCAAGCTGGGAGTCCATTGTGTCACCGGACGAAAGGTGGCCATTAAAATTATCAACAGAGAAAAACTTAGTGAATCAGTCCTACAAAAGGTAAATTTTGGCTTTTTTCCTTTTATTTTTTGCTGGATATTGAGAATGCTAGCGCCATCTGGCTTGAAAGTCGTGCATTTACATGATGAGTTTGTAGATATTGGCTGATTTTGTAGAATTATCTCATTTTCAAACCCAATATACTTGTTAGAGATTGGTTATCGTATCGTATGGAAGGTACCAAAGCACCTGAATTTTGAATGCTAGCGCCATCTGGCTTTAAGGTCGTGCATTTACTGGATGAGTTTTCCAAATTTGGCTCATTTTGTAGAATTGGCTCATTTTCGAACCCTATTTACATTGTAAGGGAAGTAGTTATCATATTGTATCGCATGGACAAAATCAAAACACTTTAATAATGGCTGGAATTTTGAATGCTAGCGCCGTCTGGCTCGAAGTTCCTGCATTTACATGATGATTTTCTAAAAAAAAAATTTCATTTTGTAGAATTGGCTCCTTTTTGAGCCCTCCTTTATAAAGGAGTTAGTTAATTAACATATCTAATCTTATCATATCATCATTGCCAAAACCCCTGAATTTTGTATGCAAGCGCCATCTGGCTATAAGGCTGTGCATTTACATGATGATTTTGTAGAAATTGATTCATTTTTGAGCCAATTAGGTCTACCAAATCATCAGAATTTTGAATGCAAGCGCCATCTAGTTTGAAAGTCGTGCACTTACATGATGACTTTGAGACGCACTTATCTGACTTAGAATATAGCGCCCTCTATGGATCTTTGAAGGTCTATATAATCCAAGAAATGTGCGTTGTTTTGGAAGTGTTGAGTGTGATATTTCTAGAGAAAATATTTTTAATCAATATTTGCAGAAAAGTCATATAAAACCCACGTTTATGCTGAGCAATAAAAATCCTTTGTTGATTATTTATATTCTATATTCTATTTTTGCACTTTTATTGTTTCTTAATCACATAGCTGTACAGATCTTTGTGCAAAGGTATACAAAGACTTAATGCAATTATTTTATGACAATTTATGACTTCCCAATAACAGTAAATGTAACTGATCATAAATTTACACCACTTGACACAAAAGATAATGGCCATTTGACACTAATTGGTTCAAGATGATTAAATTGTTTTTAAGGCTTGTTTGTAGTATAGTTACTGCCATCGGAATGTAGAAAAATCATGACTTTTTTTTAAAAAAATTGAAAAAAATCATAAAAATAGGATTTAAAAAAAATTTAAATCATGATGTTAAGAAAATACTTTCTAATTTTTGTGCACTTGAAATGATTAGCCAAAAGTCATAATTTGACAAAGGTCATAAACTGGGGTCATAAAAACTCATGCTTTTTATCATAAGTCATACTTTTTATGTTTGTGTGTTATTTCCATGACATTCTAAATCTTATATTTTTCTTGTTAAATTTAAATGTAGAAACTAATTAGCTAAATGTCATGACTTAACATCCTGAAAAAGAGTAATAAAAAGCCATACTTTGGTAAAGATAATAAAAAAGTCATACTTTTATCATAAGTTATACTTTTTGTATGATTTGCTTAAATACATTCCAACATTGGTATTTAACATATGAAATTTACAGGTAAGAAATTACTAGCCAAAAGTCATAAAACTGAAAAGGTTATAACTTTTCATCTAGAAAAGTCTTTAAACGTTATACTTTGTAAAGATATTGAAAAGTCATGAGAAAGTCATACATTTTAGCATAAGTCATAATTTCTTTTTGAGTTTCTTTATGATATTCAATCTTATGCTGTTTACCACATGACATGGACTTAAGTAGGTTGATAGATTCGTTATTGTCATAATTCTTAGTAAATAAGAAGTCATAAATAGTCCTACCTTATATTTATAAGAAGTCATACAAAAGTCATACCTTTTATACATAACAAGTCATAGAAATGTCAAACATTTTATCCATAAGATTTCATAAATAGTCTTACCTTTTATCCTTAGTAAGTCATACAAAGTCATACATTTATCCATAACAAGTCATCAAATAGCCATACCTTTTATCCATAACAAGTCATAAAATAGCCATACCTTTTACCCATAACAAGTCATAAAAAGTCATACATTTTATTCATAAAAGGTCATAAAAAAGTCATACCTTTTATCCATAAGAAGTTATTTAAAACGCCATACCTTTTATTTGTAAAAAGTCATAAAAAGTCACAGCTTTTATTCATAAGAAGTCATAAAAAAGTCATACCTTTTATCCATAAGAAGTTATTTAAAAAGCCATACCTTTTATTTGTAAAAGGTCATAAAAAGTCACACTTTTTATTCATAAGAAGTCATAAAAAGTCATACCTTTTATACATACCAAATCATAAAAATGTCAAACATTTTATCCATAAGAGCTCATAAAAAGTTATTCCTTATATCCATAGGAAGTCATACAAAGTCATACCTTTCTATCTAGGAGTTACTTTTGTAAAGTACTGTAAATCATTAGAAGTATTCATGACTTTTTATGACTTCCTATGAATAAAAGGTATGACTTTTTATGACTTCTTATGGATAAAAGGTATGAAATGTTATGACCTCCTATGGATAAAAGATATGACTTTGTATGACTTTCTATGGATAGAAGATATGACTTTTTATGGATTTGCCATCATTTATGTAATGGTAAAATGGTGCCATTCTTTCTTGAAGTATCTAAAAAATGCCAGATTTTTGTTTGGAAAAAAGCTGTATGGATTTTTTGGCCTGAATCTTTATTTTATTACATCATCAAGAAAATGTATACCATTTTTATTGGTATAATCCCCCCATTTTTATGGATGATATAACTCTCCCCCTTTGCAACACCTTCCAAAATAATGCACTTGTTATAGTTTGCAATCAATGTTTACTAAAGGAACCTCAACACCATTTTGTGGGCTGAAATGCCGAAAAGAAACGCCTATTACAATGTTGAAAAAATGCATGGCAGCCATTGTTAGGCTTATCTTAGTGCATTTTTATTCAATATTTTGGAGTGTTTATGTACCTTAGTTATCAAAAGTGCACTGGTTAGCATGGTAACTGCAATTCAAACTCAGTAAATATGTTCCCACTCAGAGATATCTTGAGTATTCTCAAAAATTTAATCAAAATAAGCAAGGAGTTTGATAAGGTTGAATAAACAGCAAAATAAGATATTGTGCAAAAATGTAAAATAAAAATAAATTTAAAAATAATTTAAAAAACCAGATTTTTTTTCAAATTATTACTATTATGTCGCCACTTGTTTTTGTAAACAAAATGGCTACTTCTGGTGATTCAAGGGTCGGGTGTTAGTTAGGTAACTTTGTGCCACGGATTATGGTTAATTACAGCGATACAGACCATGTTACAAATCTACATGTGGTTTAATCTTGATTTAAGTCATGAAACAGGATTAAATGGATTTTAATGGTGCAAATCATTGATTAAAACTCGTGTTTCAATTAACGACCCGTGAATTATCATGATTTAAAGCAAGGATTAATCATTAAATCAATGATTTAATCATGAATTATTATGATTTAGCTTTTTATATAATGACTATTATGATTTTTCTTTAGATCAATGAGTTAGCCATGATTTAGCATTTTTATGTAAATAATTAATTGTGATTTATCATTAATTGGCTTTTAAATCATTTATTTAATCATGATCAAGTTTTCTTATGGTTGAGCTTTTTTTTTAAACTGGATGATTTAATCATTATTTAGCTTTTAATTGATGATTTGTTTATTATTTACCATGATTTAGCTATTAATTCAATGATGTAATAGTGATTTAGTTTCTTTAAATCTATGATTTATTTAAACTTATCATGGCTTAGCTTTTAAATCAATGATTTAATCTTGATTTACTTTTAGTTGATGATTTTATTTTTATTTATCATAATTTTTAATTTAATGATTTAATGGGGTTTTGCTTGTAAATCATAAGCTTTTAAATCAATGACTTAATTAGGATTTAGCTTTGAATATTAGTGATTTGAGCATGAATTTTTTTCAATATCTGTTATTTGATCATGCTTAAAGTGCTTAAAGCTTAAAGTGAATGATGTAGTAATAAATCATTGATTTTCATGATTTACTTAAAATCAATCAGGCAATCATTATTTAGCATTCTGCTAACCAACGTTGCATGATTTTTAAACGAAGACCATTGAACCTTTTAAACCATTGATTTATCATGAATTAGCATTTAAACCAATAACTTAATCAGGATTTAGCTTTTAAATCAATGACTTAATCAGGATTTAGCTTTGAATCACTGATTTAAGTATGATTTTTCTTTAAATCTTTGATTTAATCATGAGTTAGCTTTTTGAATGATGTATAGTTTTAAATCATTGATTTTCATGAATTTAGCTAAACGGAATCAGGTAACCATTATTTATCTTTCTGCTAACCAATTTTGCATGATTTTAAATCAATGATTTAATGTGGTTTTGCTTTAAAATCATTGATTTATCATGAATTAGCATTTAAACCAATGACTTAATCAGTATTTAGCTTTTAAATCTATGACTTAATCAGGAATTAGCTTTGAATCAATGATTTGAGTATGATTTTTCTTAAAATCATTGATTTGATCATGAGTTTGCTTTAAATAAATCAATGATTTAATCAGGATTTAGCTTTGAATTAGTGATTTGAGCATGTTTTATCGTGCAAGAAGTAACATCTTGCATTATGGTTATTGGAAATTTCCCTTGCCTTAATGCATCCTAAAAGAGAATGTACTTACATGTAATTCAATCTCTTTGTGCATTTACATGCATAAAATCAATGAAACAATTGGCAGGATTTGATTAAATTGTAAGAAAAAAAATCAATATTTTTTAGGTTTTGTAATGATAAGTATAAAAAGAGTATCAACATCATTGTTAAACATTTTGTTTTATTTGTCCCTAACTAGCTATTTTTTTTTTTTTTTAAAAACAAAATATTGTTAAATTTATTGTAGATTTTTTTTAAAGAATTTCACAAATAATTGTCAATATCATTTCTTAAAACAAATTTTTTTAATATATTTTTTAGCAATTTTTTTTAAAGATTTCCTGGAGTATTTACAAAATTTGTGCTGGTATTTGTAGGCCAATGTGAATAACTTTTTTTGACTTTTTTATAATTTCATGTTTAGAAATGTCAATTTTTGAAAATGATTTCTAGAAGTTTTGTAAAACTTTTTATTTTTTTTTTTACAAATTTTCAAAAAGATTTATTGTAATATTTCCAAAATGTGTGCTGGTATTTGTAGGTAAATGTAAATAACTTTTATTTTACTTTTTTATAATTTCATGTCTAGAAATGACAATTTTTGAAAATGAGTTTAGAAATTTTGTAAAACTTTTATTTTTTCAATTTTTTTAAAGATTTTTTGCAGTATTTACAAAATGTGTGCTGGTTTTGTAGGCCAATGTAAATAACTTCATTTGACTTTTTTTTATAATTTTAGGCATAGATATGAAAATTTTTGAAAAGGATTTCTAGAAATTTTTTAAAAGTTTTATTTTTTTTTACAATTTTTTTAAAGATTTTTGCAGTATTTCCAAAATTTGTGGTGGTGTTTGTAGGCCAATGTAAATAACTTTATTTGACTTTTTTTTATAATTTTAAGCCTAGAAATGACAATTTTTGAAAATGATTTCTAGAAATTTTGTAAAACTTTTTTTTTTTTTTTTTTAAATTTTTGTAAATATTTATTGCAGTATTTCCAAAATTTGTGCTGGTGTTTGTAGGCCAATGTAAATAACTATATTTAACTTTTTTATAATTTCATGTCTAAAAAGGACAATTTTTGAAAAGGATTTCTAGAAATTTTGTGAAAGTTTTATTTTTTTACAATTTTTTTTAAAAGATTTTTTGCAGTATTTCCAAAATGTGTGCTGGTATTTGTAGGCCAATGTAAATAACTTTATTCGACTTTTTAATAATTTCATGTCTAGAAATGACAATTTTTGAAAATGATTTCTAGAAATTTTGTAAAACTTTTATTTTTTACAATTTTTTTAAAGATATATTGTAGTATTTCCAAAATTTGTGCTGGTGTTTTTAGACCAAAGTAAATAATTTTAGAAATAATTGTACAAATCATTTCAAAATAGTTTTTTTAATTTTTTTAAGAATTGCAAGAGTTTTTACAAAATTTTGTGCTAATATTTACATAGACTTCTGTTAATAAGTTTGTTGGACTTTTATTTTAAATAATTTGCAAATAATTGTCAATACCATTTTAGTCAAAGGTTTAATTCGGTGTAATAACGCGACCTGTGGTGGTTATGAATAATTTGCTACTGATTTTTGTGTATATTTTCCAAGTTTTATTTTTTCTGGAATATTTCTAATATTTTTGATAATTTTGTATTTTCTAGGTAGAAAGAGAAATCGCCATCATGAAACTTATAGAACATCCCCATGTCTTGTCATTAACTGATGTATATGAAAATAAAAAATACCTGTAAGTAGCTTTTGTTTCTTGCAACATACTGGGGTATTCCAAAAGGTTGAAGTGCATATAATCTGAATACAATATAACCTGAAATGCATATAATACAAATAAAGTATAACCTGAAATAGGCTACATAACATGATTTAAGTGTAACTTGAAATGCATGTAACACAAATAATGTATAACCAGATGGGCATATAACAAGACTTAAGTATAACTGGAAGTGCATATAACATGACATAAGTATATTCTGAAGTGCATATTAACATAAGTAAGTATAATTTGAAGTGCATATGACACTAATAACTTATAGCTCTAAGTGCATATAACATGAATAAAGTGTAGCTTACAATGCATATAGCATTGCAGATAGGGTAAAATGAATAAAGTATAACCTGAAGTGCATATACATGAATAAATGACAATCTGAAGTGCATGTAGCATGGATAAAGTATAACCTGTAGTGTATATAACACGATTGAAGGGTATAATCTGATGTTTACATGGGTTAAGTAGAATGAAGTGCACATTAGACGACTAAAGACTAATTTAATGAGCATACAACATAAGTTAAGTAAAATCTGAAGTGCATATAACATAAATAAAGCATAACCTGAAGTGCATATTATACTAAACATTATTATAACCCAAAGTGGAAATAATATTAATAAATTATAATCAGAAGTTTGTATACAGGTACATGGATAGAGTATAACCTCAAGCGCATTTAGCATGAGTTAAGTATAACCTTAAGGTATACAACATGGGCATACAACATGAGTTAAGTAAAATCTGAAGTACATATAACATAAATAAAGCATAACCTGAAGTGCCTATTATACTAAACAATTATAACCCAAAGTGCAAATAATATTAATAAATTATAATCAGAAGTTTGTATACATGGATAGAGTATAACCTCAAGTGCATTTAGCATAAGTTAAGTATAACCTTAAGGGTATATAACATAAATAAATAATGGGATGCAGAGCATATAACATGAATAAAGCATAACTTGATGTGCATATAACATAAATAAAGCATAACCTGATGTGCATATAACATGAATAAAGTATAACATGAGTTAAATGTAACATGCAGTGCATATAGCATGAGTAAAGTGAATCCTTATAATATGAATAAAGCATAAACTGATGTGCATATAACATGAATAAAGTATAACATGAGTTAAATGTAACAAGCAGTGCATATAGCATGAGTAAAGTGAATCCTTATAGTATGAATAAAGCATAAACTGATGTGCATATAACATGAATAAAGTATAACATGAGTTAAATGTAACATGCAGTGCATATAGCACGAGTAAAGTGAATCCTTATAATATGAATAAAGCATAAACTGATGTGCATATAACATGAATAAAGTATAACATGAGTTAAATGTAACAAGCAGTGCATATAGCATGAGTAAAGTGAATCCTTATAGTATGAATAAAGCATAAACTGATGTGCATATAACATGAATAAAGTATAACATGAGTTAAATGTAACATGCAGTGCATATAGCATGAGTAAAGTGAATCTTTATAACATAAATAAAGCATAACCTGATGTGCATATAACATGAATAAAGCATAACCTGTTGTGCATATAACATGAGTTAAATGTAACATGCAGTGCATGTAGCATGAGTAAAGGGAATCCTTATAATATGAATAAAGCATAACCTGATGTGCATATAACATGGATAAAGCATAACCTCATGTGCATATAACATGAATAAAGCATAACCTGTTGTGCATATAACATGAGTTAAATGTAACATGCAGTGCATATAGCATGAGTAAAGTGAATCCAGAAGTGCATATAACATAAAGTCTGACCTAGCGTGCATATAACACGAATGAAGCATATTCTGAAGTGCATACAACCAGAATAAAGTATAACCTACAATGCATTTAAATGCATTGGTTTTATGCCTTGAGCATTTGTCATGCTAACCAATGTTTGTTTGTTTTTTTTCTTCTAAAAAATAGTTACCTCGTATTAGAACATGTCTCAGGGGGAGAATTATTCGATTATCTTGTTAAAAAAGGACGACTCACACCCAAAGAGGCAAGAAGGTTTTTCAGGCAAATTATTTCAGCTTTGGATTTTTGCCATAGTCATTCCATATGGTAAGAGAATCTGAAATTCAATTGAAAAGTCATGGAAGTTATGTTAAAACCCTGTTCATTCTTCGATATATTTTTTGAATATGTATTATTTTCAGTCACAGAGATTTAAAACCGGAGAATTTGTTATTGGACGAGAAGAACAATATCCGAATAGCGGATTTTGGCATGGCCTCCTTGCAACCGGAAGGCTCGCTGTTGGAAACTAGTTGCGGCTCACCTCATTATGCTTGCCCAGAAGTGATTAGGGTAAGTTCCAGAAAGAAAGGTCACTACTGAGAAATTGTCGGAATTTATCCCGAACTTTTCGGTTATTTTCATTTTTTGCTTCAGGGAGAGAAATACGATGGCCGCCGAGCTGATGTCTGGAGCTGCGGCGTCATTCTGTATGCACTGTTAGTGGTAAGTCCCAGGACGACCTCAGGTGACCTTCGTAAGGTCACCTAAAGTTGTTGAGGTTGTTGATCTTCGGATGATTAGGTGACCTCCATTGCCCTTCAGAAGGTGGCCACTGTTCATCTTGAGAAGGTTACTTTTGGTGACTAAGAAGGTTACTTTTGGTGACTAAGAAGGTTACTTTTGGTGACTAAGAAGGTTACTTTTGGTGACTAAGAAGGTTACTTTCGGTGACTAAGAAGGTTACTTTTGGTGACTAAGAAGGTTACTTTCGGTGACTAAGAAGGTTACTTTCGGTGACTAAGAAGGTTACTTTTGGTGACTAAGAAGGTAACCTTTGTTGGCCATCAGGTGACCAACAGCAGGTGACATCTGTCTTTTCCATCAGATGGTAACCTCTGTTGACTGTCAGATGATCAGGTGACCTTCATTGCCTTTCAGAGGGTGACCTCTGTTGATCTTGAGGAGGTTACTTTAGGTGACTGGCAGATGGTGACCTCAGTTGGTCATCAGAAGGTGACCTCTGTTGGTCATCAGAGGGTGATGGCTGTTGACCATCAGGTAATTAGATGACCTCCATTGCCCTTTTGAAGGGAACCACTGATGATCTTGAGTAGGTTACCTTTGGTAACTGGCAGAAGGCAATCAGTGGGTGACCTAGGTTGAACTTCACATGATTTGGTGACCTCCATTGACCTTCAGAAGGTGACCTCTGTTTATCTTGAGAAGGCTACATTTGGTGACTGGCAGAAGGTGACCTCTGTTGACCGTCAGAAGGTGACCATGCTGATCTTCAGTTGGTTACTTTTATTGACCGTCAAATGACCTTCCAAAGTGACCTCTGTTGAAGGTCACATATATAACAACATATAACAAACTTTGATCCTTTACAGGGTGCCTTACCTTTCGACGATGATAATCTTCGGCAGTTGTTGGAGAAGGTCAAACGTGGAGTCTTCCACATTCCCCATTTTGTGCCACCAGATTGCCAAAATCTTTTGAGGGGCATGATCGAGGTCAACCCCGAAAAAAGATTTGCGGTAAGTAACTATTTCTGAAAATATTTAAGAAATTTTTTTGTGAAAATTGTCTCACCTTGCTTTGAGATATTTAAGAAAATGAATGGTATAGAAATTACGATTGGACTTAAAAAATCAGTAAATGGGTTTTTCAATAAGCCCGATATTTCTTTCGGAAAATGCTTTCAGCAGGGAGCATCCATTTTTTCAAAAGTAAGTGGCTCCATCTACTGATGAAGTTGATTACTACGCACGTACCTTTCGAGTTTGTTAGCATTTTTGAAATTCAACGCGCTTAAGTATTCCATTGAGAAAAAAAATGAAGTTTCACTTGTTTTACTTACGAAAGTAACCACTAGATGGCGCCAGTCACTTTTATAACCATGGTAAAATGGCGGCATCCATGCATTTTAGAAATGTCATGATTCTTGAAATCCAGTTAGTCCTTTTTTTCAAAAAATTTTGTAGAAAGGTGAGACTTTTCCTTTGCAATATTTTCGTTTAAAAAATACTTTTAGTTACTTTTGATGAATTCAGACTTTAACTGAATTTCAGTTTCAGTTTTAAAATACTGAAAATATCGATGGTGTAATTATTCAGAAGTAGCGAATAAGCTAATTTGTTAAAAATGAAATAATTGTACCATTGTGATTCTGAAAGTGTCCCTAATGAACCTAAAGTTACAGAAATTAATTTAACCGATAATTGTTAAAGTTACAAAAGTGAAGAGTAGCGAATATCCAACAAGGTATAGAGTAGTGAATGGTACCATTCGTTAGCATACCTTTTAAAAATTTCTCGAGACTTTGATTTTTAATAAAATACAAGTAGCGAACTGACAATTTTTGCTCATTTTTTTTTTGCATTCGCTACTTTACACTTTATTTAGTTCGCTTTCCTGCAAGATTAATCAAAGTCAAACTAGCGAACTTGCATTTTTAAGCCTTTTATTTCTCAAATGACTTAATTAATTTACTAATTTCATTATTTTACAAATTTTAGCACATTTCCTATAAACTATATATATTGATTCATATGTTCACCAAATTTCAGCCTTTTAACATTTGGCTTATTCGCTACTTGTGAATTTAATGATTAATATTGTCTTAATTAATCTGAATTATTTTCCTTTTTAGTTGACTGAAATCCACAGGCATCCTTGGGTAATGGCGTAAGTGTTTCCCATTAATTCCTCTCGAGAAATGTGCTAAGTTCTGTTTTCGTTGCTATATTTCTTGAATTTTAGTTTTATTTACTTTCTTTTCATTGTTTTAGTTTTTCTTTTGAATTTATGTTGATATTTGTTTTTGTTTTCTTTTTTTTTCTTTTGTTTTGAGTTGTTGATTTCCAAATTTGCTTTGTAAATCCATATCGCAAGTCCGTTTTGGAAAGAAAAACTCAGCTGGCGCAGTGTCAATTCTCCCTACAGGGGCAGCAAAAGCGACCTGGAACTGGAAGTACCAATGATGCAAGTGGTCCAGGTAAGAGGGACGATAACAAACCTCTGCTCTGGATAATACACCCCCTCTTAGATTCACAAATTTCAGGGATTCATTTTTTTGAGGGTAGGGGGATCAATTTTTTTTGAATTTGTTTTTTTTTAAATCTGGAAATGCTGTCAAGAATTTAGCAAATTTTAGTGAATTATACTGTTTTTTGTTTGGATTTTTGAGAAGGCTTGGGGGAGGGTTGCTCTAGATAATATTCCCCCAAAAAGGTTAATTATAGGAAGTTTTTCATTGATTGGATTTTGGATATTTGGGAAAGTTCTAGAGGAATTTAGAGAATATCTGAAGTTTGAAAATGTTAAGGAATTACTTCAGGAATTTTGGATTTAATTTGAGGGGGGCCACTAGATAACATCCCCCTAGAAGGATAATTTTAGGAACTTTTTCACTCTTAATTTCTGGCTATTTGGGGAAATGCTGGGTAATATTTCAAAGGATCTACATTGTTAAGAATTGCAACAAAATTATTTTAAGTTTTAATTTTTTAGGGGAAGGGGGGGGGGGCACTAGATAACATCCCCCTAGAAGGATAATTTT
>JAQIXP010003297.1:0-13279 GCA_034700285.1 Proteroiulus fuscus
TTGACAAAAGTTGACAAAGGGGTCGGTGGGTCCTAAAATTGGCCTTTTTTGTAAACGTCGTTTTTGGACGGCCCCTAAGCGCAGCTAGATTGCTTGTCGTCTAGTCACAGTGTGGCACATGGATACAATTGGTCAAACGGTTCAGGCCTGTAATTAGTCGAGGTTTATCTGATGCACGGTAATCTGATGCTAAATAAATATTTGATAAACATTCAAAGAAATAGTGTTTCAAATCAATATCGCTTTTTCCCCCTGCAACAATAATAGTTGCTTAGGAAAGGGTTATAAGTTTCAAGTACCCGGTACTTTGTTATTATTTATATACTAATATTATTTCGTTTATTCATAGTGTGGCGCATCATTCTGATTGGAGGGATTTTACATCTACGGCGCTTTTGCATCCAGCATTTCGGGAGTGCTAGATGGCGCCACAGGCGCTTGCTCTCGTTCTGAACGGGAGTCGCGTTTTGGACGGTCGGTTCGGAAGGAATGTTATCATTTGTGCTCCGAATTAACAAATATTATTGCTTTAAAACCTAAAGTGCGTGGTATCTTTGGAATAAACGAAAATCAATTCATATTAGGTGAGTACAACATTTTATCACTTATTTCTAGTCGTTTTAAGTGTCCCTGTGGCAAGCGTTGACTAGTCCGAAGTTCAACCACTATGGTCGTTCCACGCTGCCTTGTTTGTATGTGAGTGAGTATATACCGTGGTAGTAAATTCGGTACGAGACCTTGAATTTAATTCAATTTTGTACCATAACCGGCAGATTTATCAACAAATACTCATTTAACATTATATAAACCCTTTATTCCTCTTTGATTAGACCTTATGAAACCTTTTAACCTCGTCCAAGCTTCAACTACAGGCCTGCGCGGTTTTGTGCTCAGATTCTGTTATGTAAATTATTGTTTACGATAATTCCGATTTAACTTTTCTCTCTAGTGTAAAATGCCCAAATTTGGCTGGGTTTCTCCTTCACACCTGGTTTAGAACCGCTTTTCTAATTGCAGTTTTTTTGTTTCAATATGCAATATTTCACTGTCGTGTTAATTGCTTCCAATCTGCACTCGTGATAAGGTGGCAAGTTCATCCAGTTTTGCTTGGCCAATTTCATCCCCCCTACTACAACAACAATGGAAAAAATGTCAAGTTTTATGCATACAAGGACTTTGCTTTTCTTGTGGAAAACTTGGAATTTCTAGCCTGGTTTGAAAGCTGGTTATTTGAGTAGCTTTTCTTATTTGATTTCCTGCATTTTTCAGTGTTACTTGGGTTCAAATAGGCATTCAAGTTTTTGGAGAGTTCATGGATCGATTCCCAGCTTCAGAAAGAATACTATTGGAAATTTTGATTTGGAAATATGCTGAAATATAGGAATTTAAGGGACAGTTTTTCTCAGGAGTTTTCTATTGATTCAGTATTTTTGGAGAGATAACAAACTGAGATTCAGACAGTCGTTGAGGAAATTTTGAATTGGGTCTGAAATTTGGGAAAATAAGGCCTGGTTAAATTTAGAGGTTTTTAAAATGTTTGGGGATTTCGGTTGAGTTGGCCTTGGAATTCCTGGAAAATACTTAAAGTCAGGGATTTTAGACATGATTGAAGATTGTGGGTTGGTCGTGGAGTTTCTTGAAAATACTTTAAATTTAGGAAGATTTTGGGATGGCCCTGAAATTCATGGAAAATAATTGAATTCAGAGATTCTAGACATGGATGAAAATTGTGGATTGGTCCTGGAATTCCTTGAAAGTAGGCCTACTTTAAAATTCAGAATTGTAATATGGGAAAATTTTGGGATGGGCCTGGAATTCCTGGAAAAGGAATTCAGAAATTCTAGACATGATGGGAAATTGTGGATTTGTCCTGGAATTTCTTGAAAACCCTTTAAATTCAGAGAGTTTAAATATGAGTGGGGATTTTGGGATGGCCCTGGAATTCCTGAAAAATAATTAAATTCCGAGATTCTAAACATGATTACAGATTTTAGGATGGTTCTGAAATTCCTGCAAAATCCATATTAGAGATCCTTCAGAATTTTACACTGATTTACGTTTTATTCTAGGTTGTTTAACTTTGTGCTATGTTGTTGTTGTTTTCAAAAAATACCATATACAAATAATTGCTTCAAATTTATTGACTAATCGTTGTTTACAGTTAGTAAACGAAGCAGGTGCTAATAATTTTGGTAATTTTTAAAGGCCTACTTATGAAATCCCTCGAAAGCTTGTTTTCGGTTGAGTAAATCTTGTGACATACAGCAGCTGCTGTTATTGTTGTTGTTTTATTTGAACCAGGCCCCCCCCCCCAACTCATTTTCTGATTTCCTTTGCCCACGAGGTGGCGCTTCATACTACGGTCAGAAACATCCATTGGAACATTGTTCCGTTTCTTGTTTTTAGTTCGGATTTGTTGTTTGTTGTACACTACTATATAGTAAAGTTGTACAAACTATTGCAAGGGATGTCCTGTACCCATGCCAAAATTTGGCATGGGTGGCAATGGCATGCTGCGTCATGTCAACGCAAAGACGTGACAGGAGTTCAAATGTCACGTTGACGCGTTTCGGAGATGCGTTGGGTTTGGTAACCACGATGTCGTTTTACGAGAAACTTTTAGGAATTTATGATCTTGTTCGCGTAGGAATTCCTAATTCTGTTTCAGTGATTTTTGACCTCGGGCCCTTAATCTGGCAGCAGTGTTTAAGGGAAAATCCCACTTTCGAAGAAGTGGGTTGTAGGATAAAAATTTAGAAAGGGCATGAAAATTGCAATTTGATTTGAGCCCACCAATCATTAAATAAAATGTCCTAAAAAATGGGATTTGGTTGAAAATGCAAAGCTCAAATAGGCGCCATTTTACTGATAGTATGTAGCGCCCTCTACTGGATAAAAACATCAACTCTCGTGAAACGTGTAGACACGCATGTCTTAGAGGGCGCCACCAACTTTCAGTGTCGGCTGAAATCTGTGGAAAAATGGCGCCTAACATGTATTTAGCAAACGTCGTGATTTCATCAATACTGAAACGTAGTAGGCCTATAGTGGGACTTTCCCTTTAACGATAAGAGCATATTTGCTGATTTCATTTTTAATGAATCTTCCGTTTGAATAGTTTCTCGCACTAGATGTCCTAAAAAATGGGATTTGGTTGAAAATGCAAAGCTCAAATAGGCGCCATTTTACTGATAGTATGTAGCACCCTCTACTGGATAAAAACATCAACTCTTGTGAAACGTGTAGACACGCATGTCTTAGAGGGCGCCACCAACTTTCAGTGTCGGCTGAAATCTGTGGAAAAATGGCGCCTAACATGTATTTAGCAAACGTCGTGATTTCATCAATACTGAAACGTAGTAGGCCTATAGTGGGACTTTCCCTTTAACGATAAGAGCATATTTGCTGATTTCATTTTTAATGAATCTTCCGTTTGAATAGTTTCTCGCACTAGCTTCATTCCGAAGAAACGTTTCTGCAGAAATTATTTTCTGATTTAAGGTGAGGAACTTGATTCGCAAATTTGTAGTGCCGAAGTTCAAGTTTTAAGAGCAGCTTATATTTCTGCAAAATTTAAATTTTTAAGTTATTTTCTGTTGGATTTTCTTGGAACAGTCCATTAAAATGAACACGTTTTTCACACGTCGCAGCCTGCATGGTCACACTGCTAATTTAATAGAGAGGTTGGGAAATTTCGTGAATAATATTCGAAAGTAATTCACAAAATCTTCCCTTGATGATGTTTATATCCTGCCAGTTTTTATAAATTCACGAAAAGGTAGATTCATTTAATGAAATTATTTAAAATAGAACGAAGTCCCAATGCTGCCAGATATAAGGAGTTACCAGCAGGAAACCCGCAGAAGATAGGGACAAATAGTCAGTAGGCCTACTTATATTTGGGCACACTGTTGTCTGTTTTCATTGGTTCACAGGGTTTGAATAAAATTTAACGAGATTTTCTATTTTCACAACCTCAAATACGAAATATATACACGACTGACGTTTTCTAATTTGGAATTTCGTTTTATAGGCCTATAGTTTCACGAAATCTTTCAACTTCTCTAATGAGACTTGAACTCAAACGAAATCCCAATTTGCCAGATTCATGGCGTTACCAGCAGAAACCCCACATAAAATGGGGACGAATAGGCGGTGTATATTTGTGTTTGGTCACACTGGTCTGCAAGGTTTTACATTGAATTTAACGAAATTTTCTATTTTCGCTATCTCAAAAAAAGTATTTCCTGGTTAACTAACTAGGCGCATCTCGCCTAATTGGTCTCCGGCTAATTAAACTAATTATTCACCTCGCGTTTATGTGCAAATGAGACGCACCGGTGTCATGTTGTAACTATGCGGCGTATTTTCAGTAAACCCGGCCTGGTTACATATATGATCTTGGTTAGCACTTGTCAAGGCTGGTTAGCGTGAGATATTACCATATTTCTAATAGTCTGGTATGTAAACTTCCTTCTCGTGGTCTGGTTTTTTTTTTTTCAGGCTTTAATTAGGCCTAACTGGTGAGGATTTTCAAGTACATTGCACCAAAATGCCGCGACTTGTTTACTTCTGCCGGTTTTCCTGTATTGGCATTTTGACTTTTTTTTTTCCTTCCGTATGTATACTGAACCCAAACAAGACGCAGTGTTTAACATGATGCAGTCTTCCAGCGCAATATTATTGATCCTCGGCTTGAGAAAACACTTACTGGCGGGGATCATGTCTGGGGGGAGGGGAGGGGGATACATCCCCTCGAATACCGGAAGTAAACCTCATCATATGGTGGTGTACTTGTTCCCTGGGAGATGGAGGAGGGGGTACAGGCTGTAGGTGACAGGACAGTCGTACTCCTGGTGACAGCGTTAAGAACAAATTGGAAGGAGGAATACTTTCCCGCCAGGTGGCGCAGTATAACGTGGTACAAGCGTATTGGCTGAAATTAATATTAATGAACAGTAAAATCTGAGGCTATAGTTTCCACTGCAGGTGGCAGGATAGTGGCAACAAAGAGCGCCCCTGGTGTCAGGTGTAAGAATAAATTGGAATTATAGAGAAAAGCCGGCCTGGCCAGTGTTACCAGATAGGGGCTGCTGACCTGTGTTAACAGATAGAGAAAGACACGATGACTGCCGGACAGTGTTACGAGATAGAGAAAAACATGATTGCTGCTGTCAGGGTTACCAGATCTGGGAAAACTGGATGACTGCCGGCCAGTGTTACCAGATTGGGGATAGGCGAGATGGCTGCCAACCAGTGTTACCAGATAGAGAAGGACACGATGACTGCCGGACAGTGTTACCAGATAAGGAAAAAACATGATGGCTGCGTTTAGGGTTAGGCCTACCAGATCTGGGAAAACTGGATGACTGCCAACCAGTGTTACCAGATAGATAAAGACACGATTGCTGCTGGACAGTGTTATCAGATAGGGAAAAAAACATGATGGCTGTGTTTAGAGTTAGGCCTACCAGATCTGGGAAAACTGGATGACTGCCGGCCAGTGTTACCAGATAGGAAAAGGCACGATGGCTGCCAACCAGTGTTACCAGATAGGTTATATGGAAAGAAATGATGGCTGCTGGCCAGTGTTACCAGATAGGGAAATACACGATGGCTGCCGGGCCTCGGCGGTGAAACTCTTTTAGAATGAGCACTTTTAAGTTTTAGTGACAAATGACAGACGATAATTAGGCCTACAATCAGGACATTTTCAAGTAGTTTTGTTGTTTTGGCAATTCATCACCCTCGTATTTTTACATATTTAGCCCCGATGTTTTCTGCCATTCGGGTTCTTTGACTTTTTTTTCCTGTTTTTCTTGGGTGTTTGCCAGGGCAAACGTGTTGACATATCTAGGCCTAACACCATACGTGCGTTTTTCCGAAAATGGGTTAATGGTTGAAATTTTTGCATTTGAATCCTGGATGTGGCACAAGGACAATCTCTTTGTTGTTATTGTTTGTTTTTTGTTCTGTTTAGGCTCACAGTACTATAGCGTTGCCACTCGCCGGGCCAAAGTTTACTTGCACCAGCTAAAATGGGAAATACAGTATAATTTGCGAAATTTCGTGAATTTATTTATGAAATTATAGCCTATGAAGCAAAATTAACATTGCGAAAACGTCAGTCGTGTTTATAGTTTGTATTTGATGTTGTAAAAATCGACATTTAAATCCTGTAAACCAATGGCAATAGACAGCAGTGTGACAAAATACATACATTGCCTATTTGTCCCTACCTTCTGTGAGTTTCCTGTTGGTAATTCCTTATATCTGGCAGCATTGGGATTTCGTTTTATTTCTCATTTAAAAATGCAAGGAAATGATATAATTTTGTAAAATACAATTCACAGTTCGTGAATATTGACAGGATATGACATCATTGAGGGAGAACTTCTATAATGTAGCATCTGGCAGCACGAATCTGGCAGTTCCTATTCGTTTTGAGCTGATGTCCATGTCTGCAGTATTTGGACCACAGATCTGACAGCACTGTTGCAATAGTCTATCAGCAGTGTTGCCACGTAAAAGATTCATGTCTACAATATTTGAACCACAGATCTGGCAGCACTGTTGCAATAGTCTATCAGCAGTGTTGCCACGTAAAAGATTAATGTCTACAATATTTGAACCACAGATCTGGCAGCACTGTTGCCATATTCTTACACCAGTGTTGCCACATAACAGATTCATGTCTACAGTAGTTGGACTACATATCTGGCAACACTGTTGCAATAGTCTATCAGCAGTGTTGCCACATAATAGATTCATGTCTACATTAGTTGGACTACAGATCTGGCAACCACTTAACAGATTTGAGGTATAAAATTATTATCAAATCTGCCATAGAATTAACGCAAGCGCTGTGTGTCAGATCTCAGAGGAATTAAATGTGGCTTCATGTTTTTCCTAAAATCTGGCCACGGAAAAATTATGATGGAGTTTTTACATGATAAATACCAGTTTCTGTAGTGTGTTACTCAAAGCTCAATTATATATTATCTGCCAAATGTGTGGCCCACATAATTTTCTAAATAAAAGAAAAACATTGCAGTTAAAAGTCTGAAATTACACGACAACCTATTGGATTTCTCGTAACAAAGTTTGCCTCTCTCGTATTTAATGTGTACTTTACTGATACTTGTTTTAATTTCGCGTATTAACCTAAATCGCAACCGATGTTTAGGCCTAACTCAAATGGAGGTGCAACCTATCGGATCACACAAATTATGTAATTGGAAAAAGATAAAAACGTGCTCGGATCCGTGTTTAGTAACTCTTTGATCGTCCGATTGACTTTAGACTGTTGATCAATCGGTTTTGGTGGTTATATAACTATATAGGTCAAGTTTAGATATATTAAAAACTAAAATATAGGCCTATACTCAAATTGTTGAGAGTTACTGCTTGTTTATATCGATGGCTTAATTCAGAAGTAGCGAATGAGCCAAAAGTTGTTTAGCGATAATAGCGTTTTTATGGAAAAAAATTCATAATTTTGGAAATAAAAACAACGTTAAAAGGTTGAAATTTGGTGATCAGATGAAACTATATTGGCCTATACCGTATATTTTATAGGAAATTTGCTAATTTGTGTGAAATTTAATTAAATTAGTAAATTAAGTAATTTGAGGAATAAACGGCTTAGAAATGTACATTCGCTAGTTTTGACTTTGATTAAGTTTGCAGGAAAGCGAAATAAATGAAGTGTTAAGTAGCTACTTTACCTATTGAATAATTACATTCGCTACTTGTATTGTTATGAAAACCCAGGTCACCAGTAATTTTTAAAAGGTAAACTAACGAGTGGTACCATTCGCAACTTTTAGGGATGATATCTTTTTGGATATTCGCTACTGCTGAACTGTAACTTTAACAATTACTGGTTAAATTAATTTTTGTAACTTTAGGTTAATAAGGGACACTTTCAGGATCACAATAATTCATTTATCTCATTTTTGACAAATTGGCTCATTCGCTACTTTTGAATTAAGCTATCGATTTATGACCGCCCCTGACCGTAAACTCAGGTCGTGGTGTCATCACGTTTCTGTTCAGTATTAGGTTTGGATCTTCAGGCCTTGACCTGTAGAGGGCGCCATGAAAAAGCTCAGATTGGAATAGGCTGTACATACTTTTTTTAATAAATTAAATTAGGCCTAGTTAAACATGTTTTTTTTTCTTACGGCGCTCCTGCTTCATTAATGGAGTAAATTTGAACGCTTTTGTCTCGCACTATTTTTTGTTGGCGCGGGATATTAATTGCATTTTTAAGATAATGAATCGGCGCGTCGGAATACATCCATTTTTTAGTATGTTTTTTTGCACTAGATTTAGAATATAATATGGGAAGGTTGTTTTTAGCTTGTATTTTTATAGTTTCTTATCGTGGAAATAACTTCCGGAGTCTAAGACCGTGTGAGGATTTCAGTTCATTCATAGGCTGCAACTAAATATTTGTTATGAATTATTGATGAGAAACATTAGGCCTACTTTCCTCTAATTGTATACACACGAATACGTGTAAAAATAGGCCTATAAAACAAAGGCTAGACATAATAAATTACTTTCCCTGTTTTTTGTTGTTGTTTTCGATATTGTTTGTTTGTTTTGGTGTATTTGTTTAGGGAAAGAATGTGTGTTGCTTGTGCTACAGGGTGTTCTAAAATGTGGTATGAATAGAACAATTAAAGGAGAGGTCTCACTTCATGACAAGTTATTTTTTTTCAAATGAAGTATTATAGAAGTTATTATGTCCATTGAAATTTAAATTTTAATTGCATTAAGCATGAATGAGATATCTCACAATTTATAAAAAGCATGGATGCCGCCATGTTGCCCTCTATATTTCCACTGTTTGCAGGCTGTTTTTTTATAGGAACTCCCCCTGGTTACACCGGCATGGAAGTATTTGGTATTTGGGAGAATTCCAAAATCTTTGATTGCATGTGAATTAACCTTTGTAGATGCCTCATGTATTTACTTATTTCCTGACTTTTAATGGTATGCCTGGTTAACAATATCTTTGATTTATTATATGTGTTTGTAATAATTGAGGTTGTAATGCAACAAGCATTACAAATAATAAATCCCAAAAGATTCATTTGAGAGTTCAACAAATTTTAACATGGAATTCACCAAGATTTTCACTTGAGTCGCAATGATTTTTTTGAGATTCACCGAGATATTACTTGAGAGCCACCATGATTCACTTGAGATGCACCAAGATTTTTTACCTGAGATTCAATAACATTTTCACTTGAGATTCAATAAGATTTTCACTTGAGATTCAATAAGATTTTTACTTGAGATTCAATAAGATTTTTACATGTAGTTGAGATTCATCAAGATTTATTTGAGATGCCCAGGTCTAGATCTTCACTTGAAGTTGAGATGTACCAAGACTTTTACTTGAGATTCATCATGATTCATTTGAGATGCCCAGGTCTTGATCTTCACTTGAGATGTACCAAGATTTGTACTTAAGATTCACTATTCTCTTGAGAAGCACTAAGATTTTCACTTGAGATTCATCAAGATTCATTTGACAGTCACCCGGATTCATTTGAGATGCATCAAGATTCCTTTGAGATGCACCAAGATTCCTTTGAGATGCACCCAGATTCATTTGAGATGCACCCAGATTCATTTGAGATGCACCCAAATTCCTTTGAGTTGCACCAAGATTCCTTTGAGATGCACCAAGATTCATTTGAGACGCACCAAGATTCGTTTGAGATGCACCTAAATTTTCACCAAAATTCGATAAGATTCATTCGGGGTTCACCGAGATTCACTTCAAAGCTTGCTCTCGGCGCAACGGCGCTCCACATCTTGCTAACTGACCAATTTCTACAGGTTTCCTGATACTAAAAACTGAATCATGTATTTTACTGTGCGATCGTAACTAGAAGTAATGGAACTACCTTGACCTTTCGCCGTGTGCGAGTGAACTATTGCCACGTGATCCCCCCTCCCCCCCCCTCCAGTCCCCCTCCCCCCAGTCTTGTGTTTTTTCCTGGTTGAATCACCTCCTACGCACATGTCTAAACATTGGATTGTTGTTATTGTTCCTGTTTGGGCTATCGTATTGACTGTTGGTTGCCAAGTGGTTAAAGATTAGATTGAAAAATATTTCATTCAATGAAATGCTTTTGCACTTGGAGCTGCCGGTGCTAGCACCGGTTAGGGTGTTCCAACGGTGGCTTTAATCGAATCGAACGCTCCTGTTTGTAACGGTTGAGTTCGATACACTGATGTGTTATCAATAGGACTCATTGTGCACAGCTGGTTCGGTTTTTTGGGGGATATTTTCGTAAGAATTGGATTTGTGTGTGGCTGATGTATGACATTGTAAAACGACCTTGACTGGATCGCCCCTCCCCCCAAGGTCATCATTACCTTTAGGAGCATTGGTTTAAGTGGTAGGAGATGTTTTCTATATTTTGCATGTAATTACTAATCTTCATTTATTTATGCCTTATTGCTATAAGAATCATGACGTCATTAGGCAGAATTACAAATTAGGGTTAACACCCGTTTTTTGAAGGTTGAATTCACCCTAACCAGTAAATAGTTTGTTTCGATGATAATGCTCAGCCATGAACAAGTTTTGAATCTTTGCATACATTTTTTTGTGGAAAATAGTTCATATAATATAGGCTTCAAGTATTTTTGGGGAAAATTGCTATTATTTGGGATATAATTATTTCTATAATATTAGGCTACAATAGTTTCTTAAAATAATTCATGTAGGCTTATTATGGTATCTGCAATGACAAATGTATTATTTGAAAAAAATACTTGTAATGTTTGTGTATTATTTTGGAAATATTCATAAACTCTTACTATATAGTATTTAGGAAAATTCCTGTAATATTTGCATTTTATTTATAAATAATTCCTAAATTATTACAATATTATTTGGAAATTTTTTTAATATTTGCGTATTATTTTTGAAAAAATTTATAAACTTTTACTAGGCCTATAGGCCTATTTGGTAAAAATTCCTTTAACATTTGCTTATTATTTTTTTTTTGTATATAATCCTAAACACTCACTAGGCCTATATATTATTTGGACAAAATTCTGCAATATTCCTCTATTAAAAAAAATGTTATAATCTTCATAGGCCTATATATTATTTAGAAGAAAAAAACTGTAGGCCTATTATTTATTATATTTTGTTGAGGGGAGGGGGGAGAATTCTATTACTTTCCTAGGCCTAGCCTATATTATATTTCTGTATTAGGTCTATAGGGAAAAATTCCTATTGTTTTCCTATAGTATTTCAATATTTGGAAAATAATTCCTATAGTATTCCAATATTTTAGGAAAGAGTTCTTATAATATTTGGAAAATAAATTCTTACAATATTTCAATATTTTTTTAAAGAATTCCTATATCATCTGAAAAATATTCTTATACCGGTACTCTTAACTTATAATATATTTGAAAAAAATTCCTACAATATTTCTGCTTTATTTTATATTTTTGGAAATATTTCTTTACTGTTCATTACTACATTAATTATCAGGAAAAAGATTCTGTAAATATTCCTAACTTTTTGGAAACAACTTATCCTTTTACTTTCCTATTTATTATTTGGAAAATTCTGATTAATATTCCTATATTTTAAGGAAAAATTCCTCTTGTTTTCGTATAATATTTGGAAAAGAATTTCTATATTATGCCAATGTTTCTGGAAGCTGCTTCAATAATACTCGTATGTATAGATTTTGGGAAAAATATCATGTAGGCCTAGGCCCTACATGTATGTATTTCCTTTATTGGACTAAGTTTAAACAATGTGACCAACGTACTCTTTTTTTTTCATTGCAGGTTGACCTTTGAACCACCGCCAAAATTCTGCGCACTGAAGTGACCGAGGCCCAGTGTGTCCGCTTGCTGCCGGCAGCAATGAGCACAGCGGAGACCCCAGGGCCCAAGATCATCAAGGAAGGATGGCTGCTGAAAAGAGGTAAGCCACCGCGAGTATAGACCCCCTTGACCCCTAGGTTGGGACCCACTCTTAACTCCTGGTGGTGTCCCCCCACCGTGGACAGGTGATGCAATAACTAGAGTTCACTCACACCGTTGTAAAATGACTGGGGTCTCAGTTCCGAGGGGAAAGTGTACAGCGAAAATGCATTGTTGTGGCGCTGAGGGTGTAAACTAGAGGTCGTTGCACCTCGTTATGACGCTCTTTATGGCTGTACGGTACCCCCTCGTATTAACCATCCCTCATCCCCTCCATCGCCCTATTTCACCCCCTGGAAAATTGGTGCTCGTAAACGCGTTTTCACCTTTTTTTTTCTCCTGAAAATTGTAACCAAATTGTAGCACGTTCAGGATAGTGTACGTAAGTGCGTATAAACTGATTTGCGTGTAAACTGAATAACATCGAAGAATTGATATCTTAAATGCAGGTAATCTAAAGTGTGCATAACTGTCTAATATAACTATTCTGCAGTGAGCATAATGTGCACTAACATCCTGGCTCTGCATAGAACTGGAAATAGTTAGGGAAATGTTATTCATGCTCAATGCATATTCATGAAATGCGTATAAAGCTCTCCAAAAGTAAAATTTGGAGTTGTATCCCAAAGTGGATACAATTTAATTTAATTCTAAAATCAGATTTTGGTATAAATTAGATCTAATTCCAGTTTTGTTTTTTATATCTTATTCTGAAATTGGTAGTTCAGTAGGGCCTATGTCTATTTTCAGATTGAAGTCATTTCATGATTAAACAGTTCAGGTATGGGTTTATATTTATTCCCAGTTATTTGCAATTAATTTTATAAGCAAATCAAATTATACTTAATTCGGATTATGCGTTATTCAGTTTAGAAGCCAATCCAGTTATATGTATTTCCATATTTGCAATGGAAGTAGGCCTTTTATATATATTCTTTATTTATGAGTAATGAGTGTTTTTGCTCTAAATCCCGTGAAGTATTATTATTATTATATAGGGCTAAATTTCTCTAAATAAACTAATCCCTGCAGTGATGGTTGGTTAGTGAACCCAAATGGCTAAATCCCTGTAAATCGTCATTCTAATCTCAGTGATTCTTGGTTAGTGAATTCCATAACTAAATCATAGCTAAATCCCTATGACTGTTGGATATATAATCCCAGTACATGTAGGCCTAATTATTATTGGACAATGAATCCTTGACTAAATCATAGTTAAAGGTACAGTCTCACTTTGAAACAAGTTATTTTTAAACAGTTCACAATTACTAGATATTAATTTCTGTGCCAATAATAATTG